>JAPYZD010002974.1:0-14167 GCA_030522725.1 Ichneumoninae sp. B BG-2022a
TTTTTTTTTTTTTTTATTTTCCAATATTATCTTTTTTTATTTGACGTTTAGCTATTGGTTTAGATCTTAAATCAGTTATTTTATTAATTAATTTTTTTTCTTCATTTTCATTTGTAATAACTATTGATGATTGTTGTCGAGTTAAATTTCTATTTGAAGTATTTTGACGACGACATCTATCTGGACTTCTACTACGTCCATCTATAATTTGTTGTGATAATTTTGGGAAATTAGTAATTGGTAATTGTTGTTTTGAACGAGTAATACGTGTATTACATGGTGGTTGTTGTTTTCTTTGTCTTGATCTAGATACAAAAGAATTTGTATTTCCTGTAATTGTCCCATTATTATTAACTCCCGTCATATTATTTTTATTTAATTTATCAGAAGAAGGAGGTATAATACATTTTGTACCAAAATTACTTAAAATTGTTGATGAGGTAGATGATAATAACTTAGATTTATTATCTGATAAATTACTAGAACCATTTTCAAAAAAATTTTCTAATTTTGAAAATGTTTGTCCAGTTTTTTTTTTAATATTACTTGTTGTTGTTGTTGTTGTAGATGTAGATGATTGATTAGATTTTAATTGAGTCCTCCATCGAGAATTAGTTAACATAGGTGGAGCTGGTCCTCCAGCATTAGTTTTACTTGTTTCTTCTTGAACAGAATAATTATCTGGCTGGAAGAGAACATATTCAATTAATTTTTCTTGCCTGTTTTTCTACTCAAAGCACACCATCTAGGAATTAGTTAGAATTGGAAGATTGAGTGATACCTTATTATTTTCTCCTGGGGCATTACGTAATAATGTAAATTGTTCTTTACTCATTCCTCGCTGTTGAGGCTTTTGTTCCTACAAAAAAAAGAGTAGTCAAAAACGATTAAAACCAGATTTGATAGAAGTAGTAGTAATCCTGTTTGAGATTACCTGAGCGTGATTATTACGTGAGTCATTTTCTTTATTATCGCTCAATATACGTGGGAGAGACATTTTGTCAACCATCATCATTCGCACATATGCCTCATGCGAACCTTCATACCAAGCTTGAAATCGAGAGGTTCTATTTCTAACGTCATCAAACCACGCATGATCTAGTAACATGCGAGAAGGTTTTCTTTCTGAGGGCGAGATGCGAAGGAGCTTTGTTAATAAATCAAACCCTTGATCATCAATCAAAGGAACTCGTTCTCGTAAAGTGCTTGTATACCACTGAGGGAATCCATCAGTCCAATATGGCAATCTGCAAAATCGGAATTCCAACAAATAAATGTTATACGCACTTGAACAAATACTCATGAGAAGGTTCCTTAGAGATAGATCGTGGAGTCCCCAAAGTCTCAAATATCATTAACAGGGTTGCTACATCACTTCGACCTTGAAAAAGTGGTGATGGATCGAGTCTACCCGTTGAACTTAATTTGAATCGAAACATTTCAGCAATAACACAACCCAAGCTCCAATCATCCACAAGTAAACCATATTTAGCATCTCCCAATAATACTTCAGGTGCTCGATACCACATAGTCTGCACCTCGCCAGTTTGAGGCTGCACAGTGTTTTCGGCATTTTGATTGCCACGCACAAAACGAGCAAGACCAAAGTCTGCTAGTTTCAAGAGATCATCAAAACTCCACAGTATATTTACTGGCTTTAGATCTCTATGCATTATGCCTCGCGAATGAACTACTGCTAAAGCATTCAGTAACTCCCATGCAAGGACTTTTGCTTCTTTGACATATATGTCTGGTAGGCGATCTTCTGGGGCTGGCTTCAACCAAGATCTATCATTACCCAAGTGCTTCTTGATAAGTTCTGCTAGCTTATCTTTCAGTGTCCCTTTGCAAAGCTCCATAACAAAAAACATATCAGCGGGTGAGCGACCCGCTGGAAAAACAACTTCTTCTGCTGACATCACATTAGGATGATTTATTGTTTTTAATGCATTAATCTCTCTCAAAGTTGTCGACGGGATACCCTCGCTCTCGTCCATAGTCTCAGGAGAAAACGTTTTTACTGCTCTCTTTATGGACGGGTCACTTTTCAAATGAGCCTTGTACACGACACCATAAGTGCCTTTACCTAACAGATCGTTTTGCTCATGGGCTACTAATTGACCAATTTTAGTCTGAAACACCTTGAGACTTTCGTCCGATGTGTGTTGAGACATTTGCAAAACTAAGCAAAAAGCAGTATTGTATTCAAACTCTCTTATCTAATAATTACTGGCTGTTGTTATGTGGCACTTATGGTCAATTAAACAACTGTCAGCATAAATGTCAGCACCTTATAAAAGATTTAAAAAATGAACTTATTCTGTAAATTAACGCAAAATGTTTAATAATCACTATATTTTTTTTTTGAATGTATAATAAGGATTGCTCCTAAGAGCCGACGTATTTTTACGTTAATCAGTTGCTGTCCCAGATTAGGCAGACTGTAAGCCTGCCAACACTAGTACACCTGCTGTAAAGAGCCGTATGGCGGCGTGGAACCCTGGAGGGGGATGTCTAGAAGCACTCGAGGTCGATCCATATCAGCGCCGTCTTTCAATCGCATCTCAGGAAAAACAAACCGCATTGCGCACTGCGGAAACAAAAACGAACACTTTCAATGGAGCGCCTGTCACATGGGTTGCGTCACTTACAGCGCAACAACTACAACAACAACAACAGCAGCAGCAACATTATCTCTATCAGGCATTGAGTAATAATGCTGTCTTTAACTCAACAACAAATAATGCAAACATTGTGACAGAAAACAATATCAATCAAGGAGCCCGTCAGAACGAAATCAATAGACATGGTTTCGGCAGAATCCCACCTTCCTTTGGCACAGGTCATCAGACTGAAATAATTCCGAAAAATTTTGATCAGAGAGTATGGTCAAATAATTGTTACATAACTTCTCCTCCGTATCAAGATGAGGTTGCAGATAAAAGAGCTTTCAGCTCTATTTCAAATTATTCAAGCAATCCACTATTGCTCAGTAATAATCAATGGTTGAGCTTTGATATCAATAAAATTCCTACTCCACCTCCTCCCCCTTTAATGAATAATAAAAATTATCTTAAAACTCATGCAAAACATTATGCAGAAAATAATGCTGAAACTACTAAGAAAGCAAAAGCCATGCATATTACTAATATAAAACATGAACAGCAGCAGAATGATTCACCTAATTTTTATAATCCTTGTCATTGTCAATGCTCTTGCTTACCAGAATTGAAAAGAAATTTAATTATTTCACAACAACCACCACCACCACCTTTTCCTCCGCCTCCTCCTTCTTCATCAGCTTCATCTTCTTCTTCTTTATTTAATAACTCTCAATTGACATCTCACAATAAAAATTATTTAGTGATGAATTCTTTTGCACAACCTGTTTTATTGAATGATTCTATTTCGTATAGATTCATACCACCACCACCATCCGTTCCGTTACCATCATTGGCTCCATTACCATTACAAGAATTAGTATATATGAGGTAAGTCTTAAATTATTAAAATTTTTTTTTTCTAAAAGAAATCAAGTTTATTGTAAAGTTTGCGATAAGATATTTCCAAATCAAATACGATATAAACAACATATCAAAGATGAACATGTAAAATGTAATCATAATGGTTGTAGTTATAATGCTCCCTTTGACATTCTTGAAGCCCATCAACTTACACATTTACGCTCAAAGAATGGGTAGATTTTTTTTTTTTTTTTAATTTCTCAGAAAAAATGTTGATGATCCTGAGGAATTAACATTATGGATTGAATCCCGAAAACGTAATTTTCCAACTCGATTGAATATTATTAAAAAAGTGAAGTTTTTTTTTTTTTTTAAATCAATTTTCTTAGAAAGAAGAATTACAAAATCCTATTAAAATTGTTGTTGATTCAAATAAACAAACTAGCGAATTAGAAAGTAAGCAATTATATTTAAAAATATTTTTTTAATTAAATTTATATTAAAATGATTTTCAGAAGCTCTACGTAATCGATATAGTGATAGTTTAGGTTATAGTTCTATATTAAAAAAAATAAAAGAAAATTCTGCAAGTATTCCTGAATTATGTAATCTCTTAAAAAGAAAAAGAAATTGGAGATTTGTATCTGATTTTAAGAAAAAAAAAAAAAAGTTCGGAAAAAATCAATTTACAGATTCAGAACTTTTAAAAGATTTTCCAATTTGTGAACATTTTCTTAAATTCAAGTAAGTATTAAATTAATTATTTCTTAAGAACCTGTAAATGGCAAACTTGTCATTATTCTCATGATATATCTGGTTATCGACGATGGAAATTACAACGAAATTCTAGAGGATTAGATATTCCAATGAGACCATCAATTCGATATCAATTATTATTACCAACTATTAGAACATATGAATCACAAATTCTACAAGCCTTACGTTATATAAAAAATAATAATTTCTTTCAAAATAAAATTGATAATATTAAAGATGATATTAACAATTTACCTGATATAAAAGAATTATTATCAGGACCAGATTTAGAAGATAATGAAGATGATGAAGAAGAAGAAGAAGATGAAGAAGAAGAAGAAGAAGAAGAAAATTTTATAAATATCGATTGAAAAAAAAAATTTTTTTTTTTATATATCATCACTATCTTCTGAAGTATCTACATCTTCTTCTTCTTTAAGTTTCCATTGTTCCTTAATTTAGAATTAAAAGAATAATTAATATTACTTCTAGATTTTCTTTTTTCAGTAAATTAGAATTTTGTTTTGCTTCGTTATTATTTTGTTGATAGTTATAAATAGTATATATTAAAATTAACCATATACTCATCATAAGATAAGTGCTTATCTCATTTAATCTGAATTATTATTTTAATTTTTTAATTTTACCGTAAAGCGGTAGGTAAAGTAAAAAGTCCCATTAGATCCAAAGGAGAATAATTTATTAATCCAATTTTATATAAAATTATTGATATCCCTTTTTAATAAAAAAATTAAATATTATTAATAAAATTAAAAAAAAATTTAAAGTTTTTATTACCTGCACTTATAGCATGTCCACCAAATAAACAAATTAATAATAATCTTTGTTCTGTCTTTTCTTCTTTTTTCATAAATTTATTCAATCCGAAAAATATAAAAATTGAAATTAAAACAAGTAAGATAAATTGAAATCTAATATATAAATTTTTATTTTTTTTTTACATGACAAGACCATTATTAGATCCGTAAAATAAAATTCCTTCAAGATTAATAAAAATGATTTTGAATTACCAGGAATTCCGGTGAAATTGGGACTTAAGACTTGAATTGGTATACTTGACCAAAATGCACATAATATTCCACCAGAAAAAATCGAAAATAAAAATCTGTTAATTTTTTTTTTTTACGAATTACATGAAAAAAATTCTTCGTATTCTCTTAGACCACCATCGACACGAAGTACCGATTGCTAGAGCTTGAGTATTAAATATTTGTGTAATTTAACATACAAAAACCCGAACTCATAAATACTATAATTAATGGTGAACATATTATCGAGAAAATAATTATTGGAATTACACAATAAATACCGCATCCAGCCATCATATAATATTCTCTAAATCAAACATTTTTTTTTTATTATTTTTTACATTGCATCAGGTATTCGTAAATAAAATAACTAAGATATATTAATTATTTTTTGACGTACCATAAAACTGCAAAAATAAAATTTTTTTTTTTCTTACCTGAATATTAATGCTCCTATAATGGAATATGATAATATAAAATTTTGTAAAGTCTATTTTTAAATTATTAAGCGAAAACTTACGGATGATGTTGCAATTAAAGGTAAATCATTTATTTCATTACTTTTTCCATTCTCCAAAGTTGGATTGATCTGTGCTGTTGCAGATTGCGGCACAGGGAATGGAGGTATTTCTGACATTGGAGGCTCTGCCTCAATCTGAGGTACACCGGGAGGAGGCGAAAACTCTTCATTGATGCTTGCAAAGGAAATCTTAGGCTGTTCGATGATGGGATGCTTTGTATTAATAACGTGCTCAATTTTAAATCTTGAAATATCGTCGAAGCCTTTGCAAATTCGAAAGACAGCTAAATATTATGTCTTACCTAAGAGTCCAATGCCATTCTCGTCGAGAGCGTTTGTTCCATACTCATATATAAAAAGCGCCACTATGATAATCTTTCGTTTTAATGAACACATCCATGCAACATTCAACGATGTAATAAGGTAGCATAAAGATGACAAAAATGTGGTCAAGGTTCTAGGACAGGGGATTTCGCCTGCCGGTAACATAAATATTATTTTGCACCTCAGCAATTTTTATGTTGTCCAAGCGAGGATTTCTATTGATAATATGGAGTTTTTTTTACATAGCATTATCTGTCCGTATTGATGATCATAGCAACCAAAATCTTGCATCAATTCAAAGATCTACAAATGCTTTGACCGATGCATTACTTGATCTATTTGACAAAACATACTTAGCAAATCATAATCCAAAAATTCCATGGGGTCGCGATACACCACAAGCTTTTTGGTCTATCGAAAGCGGACTGGTGTCTGCATTGTTAAAAGCTCCTGAGAAGACTTTACGATTGAACGTCATTCGCCTTGCATTCCCAGATTCGGAATTAGTCCTCGGCACTGAATCTGTTAGGGGAAGCGATGAAGTACAGCAAGTTTCTCAAAGAGGCTATGGCGGTCACTTATTCGTAAATGATCCTTTTAGTGGATTATTGACAAATGTCATGTACAATCTGGAAAAATTTAATGCAATTCATGACGCGGTAGGAGCGCATCAATATTGGAATTCTTGGGGCATTTTTTTAGATCAGAAAGATACATTAAAACTGAGAGCACCAAACGATTTTGAAGTTGTCATGGTTGATGGAAAATTTGTATTGAATAAGTTTTTAAAGAGTCAGTTGGGATTCACTAACGGTTTATGGCGTGCAAAGGTCCCAAAAGGTTCTATTGATTTTTCGGGAGTCCCAAGAGTTGTAGGATTTGAACTTGAAGATTCAACTTCTCAAAAAAAATATTCATTGCAATGTCATGTTTGTGGTAAATCATATTCAACATTCTCAGCATTACAGAATGCACTTCAAGTAATATCAGAAGAAACCGAATTAATGTATAAGCCTCGATCACCATTCATAAGATACATATTAAAATTATTTACTTGGCCGAAACAAAAAGAAACATTACCTGAATTACAACTTAAAGCAGCCAAATTATTTGGACGAAATGCATTTGGATTATACACCAAAGATTTTGTTAAATTACACAATGCTATAGATGAAATAACAGAAGATAATAAAGAACTTGGAATGAGATTACCTTTAGTTATACGTATTTATTTTGATGGTCAAAATAAAAGAGGTTTAATTTATCTAATGTCAGATCATCTAATCAAAAATAAAATAATAAAATCAATTTTCAGTATCAATTTTTTTTGGAAGAGAGGTAAACTTCCTGAAATATTACGTATTAATAAATTTATTAATCCTAGTGATGTTTGGGTGTCATATAATTCACAAAAAAAAAAATTCATTTTTAATAATTTATTTCATCTATCTAAAAACTAAAGTTCATAAAAAATTTATTAATTAAAAAACCCATAATAGATAAAATTTTATTTAAAAAAAAAAAAAAGTTGTAAAATAAGCCCATTATAAAAAAGCCCATAAAAAGCTCATAAAAAAAAAAAAGCTCTTAAAAATTAATTCGATAATTTTTTAAAAAATTTTACTTTTTAAAAGAAAAAACTCATCAAAAAAAAATGATTCTAAAAAATATTTTAAACAAGCTGAACCCTATTAAAATACTAATTTTTAATATAAAATTATTCCTTAATCTGAATAATTTCAAAAATTAATTAAAGAGCATATTCAGCACGCCTTCTACAAACATCATCAATAAGTAATTGAATACAGCCTTTATTATTTAATAAAAAATGAGTAACTGCATGGATTAAATTAAGACATTGTATATGTTTTGCAATAGTTAATATATCAAGTGCAGTGTTTCTATTTATACAACGAATAAGTATTTGAATACATCTATTATATAATGTAGGAACTATATATAAATCTGATAATTCAAGTAATTCTAATAAAATATAAATGATATCATTTTCAATAATTTCAATATTAATTGATTTGCAATTATTTGTATGTAGATAACTAATGAATTCTTCAGCAGCATCGGGAGTTGGTTGTTTTAAATAAATATTTTTAGATTTAATACCAATATCACCAAAAAGTATTTTATCAAATATTGGTGATCTTGCAGCCAACAATATACTACTTCCTTTAATTATTTTACCATCACATAATTCAATATTTAAATCCCTAATTTCTGGATGTGTCATTATTAATGAACTAACATCATCCAAAGAATTATTAAAAGATAATTCATAATTACTCAAATGTACATTCTGTAAACCTGCATTTTCACGTAATAATCTAGAGAATAATTTACCACTCCCATCACTCACACAATTAATACTAACACAACCATTATTATTATTATTATTTTGAATTAAAGTAGTATTTGGATTTGAAATTGTTATAGAAAGTGAATTACTTTTTTTAAGTTGTATTGTTTGTTTTTTTAAACGACCTTCCCATGGTATAAATGGATCTAATCTATATGAATCTAATTCACCCGCAAATGTTTCTGTTTGTATTTTACGAGGTCTTTGATATGTTATTATTGATTCAATACTATTTTTAAGACCACTTTTTGAGAGATGAGAGTTTAATAGAGGTGTTGGTGCAGCTATTTCTTGCACACCTACAAATACTTCAACTGTAACTCTTATTGATAAGATTGATCCATCAATTAAAAACGGTTTTAAATCTGAATCATTATCCACTACCAAAAATTTGTGCCATCCCCAACTTGGACTTTCTAAAAAAGACTAAAACTAAATATTTTTACCTGAACTAAATAAAGTAGGTAATTCTTGATGTTCTGTCCCAGGAATTATTGTCCCAGCGGAATTTAAAAGGCACATTTTAAATTCAGCTACTTTAGGTTTTTTTTCGACATCATCACAAAACAAATAAAGAGATACATTCTTGAGTGATTCTGTTTCTGCATAAGGAAATAATGCGAGATGCCATCTCCCTGTTCTAGGATTACTAAATTTGGGACTTAATAATCGATCTCTATAAGGTAATCCTAAAATATAAAATAATTTTTAAAATATTATTTTACCGAGTAATTGTGCCATTTTTCTCAAAGAAAAAAATCCTGAAACTTCCCAATCAAATGTCAAAGATTCAACAAGAGCTTCTGATTGGCATTTAGGTATAGATCCTGTTTCACAGAATATAGTTTCTTCTGTTTCTTCTTGAGGATTCCAAATTCTAATGTTTGGTTTAATCGTTTCTGTTGATCTTAGATTTTCATGCATTTCGTTATATAATTGATTTCCACTTTCTTCTGTTGCAATATAGTTACTATTCTGATCACTCTCAAGATTACATTCACGGCTACTACTACATACACGGCTACTAAGTACATTGCTACATAAATGACAACAATATTGATTATTGCTATGATATCGATTATTGCTATGATATTGATGATTGCGATGACATTGGCAATTTGTATAACGATTGTTATAACGTTGAAGATTTATATGACGATTGCTTTGATGTTGAAGAGTTACATTAAGATGATGGCGGCGGCGGCGATGTCGAGTTGTTATTCTTGTAGGTATTGTACGTCGAGGTGTGACAAAAGACATATTAATAATACAGCTACAAATTTTTTATGTCTCCTCTAAATTTGTAAAAACAAACAAAATTAATTTGATGCAAATCTATAAGATAATTTTTTAACTAAACGACGAATATCGTAATATTTTTCATCAATTAAATAATCATTTGTTGCTTTTAAAATCAAATCATGTGAATTTTTCTCACAAGAATCTAAAGGTATATCACCAATACCTGGTACATTAAATCTATTATCAAATATTTTTTTATAAAAACTTTCTTTACCTGAAATAGCGATCCTCTTGATCTCCTAACCAATGTAAAACTTCACGATGTACAGTTGTTGCAGATGTTAATAAATGTGTTGAATTTAATAATATCTAATAAAAATTTTTTAAAAAAATTTTTTAAAAAATTTTATAAAAATTTTTTTAAAAAAATTTTTTTACCTGAAATGTTGATACAGCACCTTGGGATTTTTCTATTGTAGGTTTAAGTGTTGGTTGACCAGTTCCAATTGATAATAATACATCTAATTCTGTCTATAAAAATAATTTTTAAACTTTTTTAAAAAATATTTTTACCTCGATAAAATTTTGTAATTTTTTTCCTGATAATCTTGCAGATTCTTCTAATGCAACAAGTGTTGGATTATTAGCTTTCAGTGCTCCATCACATAATTGTACCTAACAGAATAAAACGTTTTAAAAAAACTTTTGATGATACCTCAGGATGAATTATAAAACCCATTTTTTGTAATTCTTCTGGATTAGGACCTCTTAAAAAGAATATAATTTTTTTAAAAAAAATTTCTTACTTTAAATATGTTGGTGCAGCTGAAGTTGCCCAAGCAGCAGTCCATACTGGTATTGCTGAACAACCTCTTATTTCATTACTAGCAAGATGATGATGAGAATAATTACGTAATAAGAATAATTCATATGGATTATGTTTAACATCAGTTGAAGTTACAAAACTATAATAATAATAATAATAAAAAAAAATTTCTTACCAATATGGTTTTGTATATGTATTCAAAAATCTTTGTCCCAAACTTTGACATAAAACATCTTTTAATCGAGTTACATCATAGCCTTAAAATAAAATACTTTTAAGAATATATTATTTTAAGAAATTTTTTTTTTAAAAAATTTTTTTTAAATATTTTTAAAATATTTTTTTAAAATATTTTTTCTTCTTTTACCTTCAAAAAAAACACCAGAAAAAAGAGTTCTATTTCCTTCAAATATTCTTCCTGATAAAGAAGCCCATAAACACATCATATCTTTAATTTCCATTCCAGTCAAAAGTCCCAATGATATAATACCACCCGTACTTGTCCCACAAATAATATCAAAACAATCAGCTAATTTAGCATTTGGGTCACATAATTCTTTTTGAATTTCAAGTTCTAATCTTTCTAAAATTCTAACACTTGAAATACCCAATATACCACCACCATCAAGAGAAAGAATATTAACATTACGTCTATACGGCATCAAAGAATTTGATGGATTCAATTTTGGAGTCCCACAAAACCATAAATCATAACTACATTTCAATCTCATTCCCAAACTTAAGCTTGCATGAACTTGCAATTTCAAAAGACTCTGAGATTCGCTAACGAAAAAATACATTATTTTTTCTTGTTGAGCTTTTGCTATCAGTTGACCTTTTCCTGTAATAACTTCTAAGGTATTGATTCTATTAGACTCTTCTTCATCTAATGATGATGCTGATGATGTTGTTGATGATACTTTGACAACATTGCTATAAAGGATTTTCTTTTCTAAAGGACCAGTTGATTCTACATAAGGAGTAACATCAAGTCTCGCATCTTCTATGGAAGCCTCTTGTGGTAAATCTTGATCACCTGGATTTTCCTCGGGACTTGATAAACAGAGACGACCATTTGATTCTTTCAATACTGGACTTGTATGAAGAATTGATGGACTTGCAGTGGCTGGTCTTGGTGAGTTATCAAATAATCCACTAGGTGGAGGTATTACCTCGAAATCAACAACTGCTTTCATACGTCCAATTCCGAGATACAAGCTGTCCCAAGCAGACTGAAATAACGGTAATTAAATTATTATTATTATTTTATTTGATTTATCATTGAATATTTTATTGACTTTTATAAAATTTTTTTTTATAAATAATTTTCATTATTTTTGTACTAACTTCTGTTAAATGTTGTAATCGTATTCCATAAAATCCTGCACGAGTTAATCGAACATCATGGCAATTTTGGGACAGCTAAAAATAAATAAAAAAAAAAGGACTTACCAAACCATCAAATAAATGAACCTCAGACGAATATGAAGTATTATCTGACGGGAATGATAAGAATCTAGAAAATCTCAATGGATCTCGTTGTCTTGTTGAAGAATTCTTGGGACTTTTAATTTGAATATTTTTTTCTAAGGAGGTCTCAATCTTTTCAGGATCAATATCTTGTTGTTCAGAATCAAGTTTTATTAATCCAGATTTATCCTCAACAATCTTATTATCATTCACTAATTCATCGTCTGACGACATTTTCAACTACAAATATTCATCTAGTCACAGATTCTATAACGTTATCATATATTTATATTTCTTAAAAAAAATAATAAAAAATTTTAAATTAAAGTTTGTGATCAAAGTAATTTTTTTCTTAATGATGAAGACATCTTAGTAACAGAAATTCCATATTTAGGTCTATCAGAAAAATTTTTATTTTTTTCATCTGTCGGGAGCCAAACAACATCTTTTTCATCATGGTGTAAAATGTTATTATAAATATCATTGTCATCATTATTGCAAAAATTATGATAATTGTTGTTTTTATTATTGTTCTCAAAACTGTTGTTATTATTATACGGTGTCGGTGTCCCAACAAAATTATTGATAGAACTATTTATAATTTGGGACTCAAATTTTTTTTTAATTATTATTAAAATTTTTTCTACTGTATCTGAATCACCATCTACAAGTAAATCAATAATTGACGATTTTAAATTAATTTTAAAATATTTTTTAAAAACCTGAAAAAAAAACTAAAAAAATTATGGACTGACTTTATTATTCAATAAATTCCAGTTTTCTTTTTTTCCTTTTCTTTTATTAGATGAAATATAATTATGAAGTTGAATCCATTGAGGTCTAAAATGATGTATAACTTCTGCCATTAAAATCTGTAATGATCATACAATTTTTAATTTATCATACGGCATCTGAAAAATCACGTCCCAAATGTCGTCTCAAACGGGTAAGTGGTATTTTGTCAACCCATTCTTGAGCTTCTAATGATGATGTTACAATCTCAGTTTTTTTAACAGATTCTCTTCTTTCTTTTATAATATCTTTTTCAAATAAAAAATTAAAATAATCATCAAAATTTTTCAAATTCCAATTTTTACTCAAAATCTCATCATAAGATGGTACTACTGACATATGTTTGTTTTAAAGTTTTTTCCACAATTCAAAAACATGGACTTGAAAAACCATTGATTCCAAAATTTATTATGTCCAATACACCCGATGCTAACTAAATTAATAATATATTTTATTATTACCTAAAAGTGATATAAGCGATAATATTATTATAAATAATAATAAAAATACCAAAAGAGAACTCAATTTATTTTTTTTAACCTAAAAATAAAATTAAATTATTTTTTAAATTAATTTTTTAAAATTATTTTTTAAATTAATTTTTTAAAATTTATTTTTTTTTTTTTTTAAAGTAATTTTTTAAATTAATTTTTTAAAATTATTTTTTTTTTTTTTTTTTAAATAATTTTTTAAACCTTACAATTGAATCCAGAAAATACTTTCCGATTAATGATATAAAAAAACAAATAATAAAAAAAAATGTGGACCAAGTTAAATCAGCTTGTCCCGAAATAGTAAAACTCTAAATAAATAATAAATAATTATAATAAAACGAACTAAAGCAGCAGAAGATGAAGCAAAAAAAACTAAAGTTGAATTAACTGCTGCTGTAACTTGTGGAGATATTCCATGAGATAACATTAAAGGTCCTAAAATCATTCCTCCACCAATACCGACAACTCCCGCTGAATTAATGATTTTTAAATATAAGATACCTGCTATACCGGCTAAAAATGTTTGTTTAAGTAAATGAAAAGAATTTTTCATATTATATACAATTTCACCTTCCTAGAAAAATTTAAAAAAAAAAATATTACATGAAAAGCATAATTTCGAGCTAATTTAAGCTTAGTTTGTCGCACTAAATGAGCCATAATGATTATAGAACTAAAGGCGGTTAATGAGACAGCTAAAAAAAGTAAGAACCAGTATAATTTTCCACAATATGTCACCTGTAAAAAATTTAAAATTTATAATATCTTACTAATCCGGGAGTTTGAGGACCACCTCGACTTAATATTATGCTTGAGTTGAAAGCCCATATAAGTATTAATAGGGCCCATTTCTAAAAAA
>JAPYZD010002976.1:0-14260 GCA_030522725.1 Ichneumoninae sp. B BG-2022a
TTAAACCTTGTGTAACTTTTTTTCTGTGCATCATATAATGTTTGCAGTTACGATTACAAGTGTCGTAATGGATTTTCAATACTTCAATTCGGAATAAATGAGATCTGCATAGGAGTGTCCGAAGATTGGGACGTGTCCGAACATCGGTACCGTTACCTTACTTCCGTCAGGCCCTTCCCAGTAAGAAAAGCGTGCCGTAACATTCGGCACGCCGTCATGGCACAATGCAGACATGTATGTCCGCATGTGACGACATTGTGACGGCACGGCGTTTTGATACCAGAAATATTCTTGCACAGTTCCAGCTCGCTGTAAAGCTCCATGGCGAGCTGTAACCGTGCAAGCAAATTTCTGGTATCAAAACGCCGTGCCGTCACAATGTCGTCACATGCGGACATACATGTCTGCATTGTGCCGGCACGGCGTGCGTTCACGTGCTAGTACCGAGTGGATCCCGTGCCGTCACTTTTCTATCTGGTCAGTTCATCATCAGTCCCCGATCCTGTAAGACGTTACCCTCTCCAAATAGTTTCGACAATAAAGTACCACAATTATCATTCACTTATATTCTGCATTCAACACACATTCATGACACCTCGACGAATCCTGACTATTACAGTCGGAAACATGCCAAATACGCTTGTACAACAAGAAACACGTGCAGCTTGTCCGCCATCTGTAGTGTTGTACGTACTTAGCCACGTACGATATATTCGGTGGTTACGAACCGGCGCGTGCTCTAAACCGCACGCCCAATATCGCTCGTTCGCCTCGATGTACGCACAGATTGAATACACCTCCGCGCGCCCACGGCGTTCCGTTGAGGTTTCCGCCACCGACACGGGGCACGGGTTCGTGCTCGAACGTAATGTAACACTGATAATATAGAAATCCCTCTGTTCCTCTCTCCGCCCCCCATCGAGCGTCCGAAATGTATTTTGCCACGTAATTCATGTAATACCCACAATAGAATCTCGAAGCACAACATTTCCGATTGAGAGATCGGAACCCTCGCAACGCAGATCACAGGTGGCCCGTCCGGCTCTCTCGGGCGGAGCGACTGCAGCGCCGCCGAGAATCGAGCGGTCGAGTGGTGTACCATGCAATGTGGCTCTCTGGGGCGACGAGCGCGCTTCGCGATTAATGGACTCTATTGGATCCGAATCCAACTGGTTTTCGTTAATTGTCTCCTCTCTCGGTAAAGCGTCAAACGCCGGTCGATTGTTTGTTCGTATCGTCACAGTTATACTTTACGATGAGTGTGCATCGACGAACACGCCGGTTCGTTCCGCCTGCGTTATATCCGCGAGGGAATAGAGAACGTTTTACGGCGCTTTAGGCCACGTGATCGAGTCTCGTGCGACTGTATCGACGAGTGTCCTGGCGGCGTGGCGGTGGATCGGAAAGACGCAATACACTTGGACTGCACTACGAGAGAGAGTTTATCTCGGCGATGCGATGTCGTGTTTTTCCGAGATGCATTAAACGCCGCATTATACGGACGATGAAGCCGATGATGCGTTCGGCAATGACTCTCGATGGCCGAAGTGGAATTAACGTCTCGTCGCTACCGAACCGGAGATGAGCTCGGTATTATAAATTGGATTTACATCGGAGACAATGCAATTGCTGAGCAGCTCGTCTCGCGAGCCTCTCGGGAGGAAAACACAATTCGATTTTAGTCGACTGGAGAGTCTTGACTGAGGATCCGGAAGATATTACGGAACGGAAAAAAAATCAAAATGCTTTTCTGTGTCTCGAAGGTTGAAGGTCAAATCTCGCACGGTCGGGACAATGACGAGACAAAGAATATGCTCCTCCGTAACTCGAAGCTTCCCATACAGCACGCGATATTTTGAAATAATTTTAGAAATATTTTCAATCTTTCACATCTTACGAAATATTTCTGACATGTATGAAATTACAATAAGTGTATTGAATTATTCTATCACAATATTGTAATGGAACTTTTCGCAAATATTTCGGAAATATACTTCATCTTTCAACACTTCTGAAACATAGTCATACAATTTTTGAAATGCTTTTTTATTTCATTTTTCACGGAAATATTTCTACGATCGTTTCCGTGTTTATGTGGGTGTGTATATGCAAATTGGACTGGTGATGCAATCTTTGACATTTCGCTGAAATGTTTTAAAAGCAATTCGAACATATTTTCGTGCTATGTGGGTTAAAGGTTCGAATTTGCATAACGGAACCAACGCACCACACCAAAAAATATTGGGTGCCTTCAATCGTATACTCGTTCGTTATTACGGAAATAAATCGTACATTGCAAAAAGTGTTACAAACGTTCGCAACTTCGTTCAAGTGCACACCGCAAAAATATCCACACACACATATATATACATATACGAATGATCGTCCGATTCGTACAGTAAAATAGCAGTTCTGTGAGTGCTGGGAGAAGATATCGGATTGACGCGCTTGTCCGACGATTATTATACGAATCGGGCGATCAATCCTGTATTTTTCTCCCAGCGCGGCGAGCGGGCAGAGCCTCGTGAGGCGCGAGTGCGGTCCGGCAGCCTCCGCATCTCGTTTCACCCCGAGCGGTTATAAAACGGCTTTATCGAATGAAAAGACTTTCCGCGGAGCGAGGCCATCGATCCCGGCTCCGCCGTTATAAAAAACCCGGCGCATTGAACTTTGACACTTGCGAGCTTAACGAAACAATTCGTGATAATAAAAATAAAAATAGGCAAATAAAAAGGAGAATGTATATAACATACATGCTCGAAGGGTACTTCCGTTCTACATGCGCGAGGATACCGGATCGTTCCACGTGCGGAAATCTACACGCGCAATATATATATATATATATATATATATATTCTGTCGAAGGTGCCTGTCGGATCCTCCCACCGCTGGCACGTATTTCCATTTCCGCGTCTACGTTCGCTGTCCGTTTCACCTGACGGTTCCTAAACCCCTTTTATTTTATATTTTTCCCCTCGAGCGTCAAGTACGCGTCGGCGATTCAGTAATCAATTAACCCGGGAGACGGAGAGAGACCCAATCATCGATAACGTCGGGGGGTAGAAGGGATCGATAAAAACCTCGCGAAGTCGTACAAAAGTCGGGTTCCTCGCGTATACGGATTCATCGTGGCCGCACCGTCGGATATACACGCGTGATTGTACCATTGCTGTGCGAATAATTCGCGTGAAAGCTGAGACCATCGATACGTCACAACCGCGTAGGCCGCGCCGTACATGACACCGACTATTGTCCCGTGACATATACGCATGAATACATAAGATACCTGAACGCTGGTAAATTAATGTAGCACAACGGTAACGCAGTACGGATACCGGATCGCTCCCACGTGCGGAAATCAGCCTCCACGACGGAAGCTCCCTTACGCCGAGGGGGCGTGGATCAGCGCGCGGTGAAGAAGCGTTTGTTATAATCAACGAACATCGCTTGTCGACGAACGAACACTTTTTTTTTTTTTTTTTTTCATTATAATTTTCACAATTTTTTATTCGTCGATTTAACAAATGTTTATTCGTTGACTTAACAAATGTTTATTCGTCGATTTAACAAATGTTTATTCGTCGATTTAACAAATGTTTATTCGACGATTTAACAAGTGTTTATTCGTCAATTTAACAAATGTTTATTCGTCAATTTAACAAGTGTTTATTCGTCAATATAACAAGTGTTTATTCGTCAATTTAACAAATGTTTATTCGTCAATTTAACAAATTTTTATTCGTTAATTTGACAAATGTTTATTCGGTAATTTAACAATTGTTTGTTCGTTAATTTAACAATTGTTTATTCGTTAATTTGACCAATGTTTATTCATCAACTTGAGAAATGTTTATTCGTTAATTTAACAATTGTTTATTCGATAATTTAACAATTTTTTATTGACTAACTTAATAATTGTCTATCTGTTAATTTGACGATTTTTTACGATCCTTTATCCGTTAATTCAATAATTAATTTCTATCTAATTTTGATGTCTTTTTTCTTGTATATTTAAACATTTTAATTAACGTCAGTTAAAAATACAATTCCTTGAAAAAATAAATGAATTGTTGATCAAACAAGAAAAGATTTTTGACCTTGTTGTCGACCGCTAGTAGTGCAGGCAAATGCGGATCAGACGGGCCATTGCAGTACTAAATTTTTATTGTGCAATTGTTTTCTTTTTCAGCGGTGAATGATCGGTCTGGTGGCGAGCGAGGAGGGAGCCGAGGGGGACGAGGAGGTGGTCGAAACATCGAGGAAGAATATAATCGGCGAGCCCCGTCCGGAGCGCGCCCAGACAGATTGGACGAGGTCGTCGAGACGCTAGAATAAAAATCAAAACGCGTCACGCGGGGGTCGTGGGTCTATGGGGGGCTCCGCACCACCAGCGGTCCCCCTGCAATTCGAAGTCATCGAGCGATACGAATTGTTGGAACGGTTCCAGCGGCGTGCTGCAGTCTCGTGCGAACACGACCGGCGGCGAGGTTTCTTCGATACCGAGCTTGCGCTCCAAGCAAATGAAGAGTCCCTCCAGTATCATGAGGCAGTCCAGCCTCACCAAGCTCGGATCCATGATTAACACGGCCGTCAACAAGAGAGCCGGTGAGTTCACCAGTTCGCGAGGAAATCCGAGAGTCCTTTCATAGCGGAGCGAGCTCCGAGCCGTGTACAGTGGAACCTCGCTTAACTGTACAACGCCCGCAAATTATCAACCTCTCCCTGAATTGTAGAACAGGCCTCGGAAAACTTACGCTCGAACCTCTCTTAACTTATTACTTGTATAACTTATGAACCTCTCATAAATTACAGAACGGGCCTCCGAAATCTTGTGGTTTTAACTTATCATTTGCATAATCTCTGTTAACTTATCATTTGCATAACTTAGGAACCTCGTATAAATTATAGAACGGGTCGCAGGGAACTTACGCTCGAACCTCTCTTAACTCATTACTTGCATAACTTTTGAACCTCTTGTAAATTATGGAATAGATGTTGGAAAACTTACGGTGGAACCTCTGTTAACTTATTACTTCCATAACTTCTATTATGCGTAGGTGTGACTTATAAAGGGTTAACTTGTATTTCCATAACTTATGAACCTTTCCTAAATTTTAAAACGGAACTGGAAACATAACTTTTGTCTCAAAACTATCCCTACCATCGACACGCGCATTAACACTGTCGGTAACACAGTTCCGGTTCGACCGTGCTCTACTGACAATTTAAACAGGGTTTCAGCAGGATATGTAAGTTATGAGAGGTCGTTTGTTCAGAGCTCATAATTTATGAGAAGTCCAACATTACAGTATAACCTCTGTTAACTTCTATTCCCGTAACTTATGAATCTCTTCTAAATTGTAGAATGGAACTGGACACATAATTTTCTGTAAAATAATTATTTGACGAGTACCCGTCAATTAATGATTTATTTTATGGAAATGGACATTGATTAAAATAAAATAAATATTTATTTGCAGGACGCCCGTCAAATAAATTATGTTTTTCCTGATTGCGCTAAAAAGACCCTCGTGATGTTCCCTTCGTCAAAAATCGGGCACTTTCCATACCCGTTGCGGACGTAGAAATATGGGCATAGAAAGAAATATGGGCATTTTTTAGCGTAGTCGGGAAAAAAAGCGTATGTCCCTCGCGAGGAAGCTCATTTTTACCTCGTATGAATTTCTGTATCAAACTTCGCACTCGGTGAAGATACGCACTTGCCTCTCTTGTGGCATAATATACTATCTCTGGCTGTGACTATCCTCTTCAGTAACACAATCTCGGGTCGAGCGTGCTCTCCCCACACTCTAAGTGAAATTCGTATGAAATTTAATGTACTGCACTGGAAGGTTTTATGCAAAAACTGGTATATTAAATTTCATGCACGATTGCGATGAAAAATGAATGTTCAGTGCATTAAAAACATTCTAAATTCTTAATTTTTAATAATTTGCTTAAATTTTACTATAACGGTACTTTAATTTTTCTAATTTACTTTAGATTAATATACTTTAGAAAAAGTATATTAATTTTTCATCACAATTGTACATTAAATTTAGTGTACCAGTATTTGCATAAAAACTGCCAGTCCTGTACATTAAATTCACAATTTTTTTGACACTGCAGGTAGCAAAAAGACATCTAAATAGTATGAAAAAGTCATCTAAATGGGTTACATATATCCATCCTAATGGTAACTATAAACTATCCCACGTCCAGTATTTAACCCATTTGAATGACTTTTTCACCAGACGCAATTTTGCTACCTGCGTACAGGCAGGTTGCAATTTAAGTGGGGTCTGAGAGCGAAATCCACGTCACGAGAGGCCGCTTCTCCTCGTAACTTATGAGAGGTCCGACTGTAAAATAATCTGTATCCACTCCCAGTACCGGCGCAAGCTCTCATCTCGGTCACCGCACGCTTTGCCTTGTCGCTTCGATATTCCTCTACCTCCAGCATGCGCGATCTTCCGCTTTCTTTCTCCCGATGTCATCGCGAGCTCTCCAGCTGCTTAAAGCTACACGTTCATATACATATAAGCTTCGTTCGTCCTCTTAATGATACACTGATAAAAAAGTACAGTTGAATGAACTAAGATTCGGGCAGGGACGTTCAAATAAATATTTAGTTGGTTCAACAATATATTTGAATGACCCAAAAATATTTTGGTGAAATCACCCGACAAATTGTTGAACTGACTAATTTTTTAGCTGTATCAACAAAATCTTTAGTTGAACGTCCCTGCCCGAATTTTAGTTGATTCAACCGTATTTTTTTATCAGTGTACACCTAGTAATACGAATCCTCGCTCGACTGTTTCTCCTTGGATTTCCGGCCTTTTGTGTCCGCGGGGGTGGGGGCGGAGGGGGGTGTTGGTCGGGTGACCCTGAGGTAGATATGCAACGTCGTGATAATGGAAACTTAGCGACGGGGGTGCGAGAGAACGAACGATTGTGCATTCCCTGGAACGTGTGAACTGCACACCGGCTCGGCGCAGTCATCGTTTGTGACGCGAAACTCGCTCGGCGCTCCCGTGCATGTGGGCGAAACGCGGCACGGCCTTGGTCTTGAGATTTTCATTGGCTCGGGCTTCTTCCTCTATCTCCACGCTCGTCCACGCTCTCCGCGGGGTAGAGCGGGGCAAAACGGAACACCGTTTGAGTCGAGAGCTCTTTCTGTTTCTCGTTCCACGAAACGAATCTCGGCAATAGTGATTTCGCTTTTCGCCTCGCTCTCCCCTACTTCCGGTGTGCCGTCACCCATGCGGAACGGATGAAAACTTTTTTTTTAAATCCATCTCCGCACGAACAAAGGTATATCCGAAAGATAACATTTTTAACATGACATTTTTTGGACAAAGAAATATATTTTTTATATTTGACCGTATCTGATCGGTTACTTATTTGATCAGTGTCGTCACATATGAATTTTGTGTTTCGGACACGCAGAACAATTGTAACGGATTAAGTTTTGTTACGCATACATTTTTTCACGCATTCTATTTTTACGAATCTATGTTTTACTCATCTATGTTTTACTCATCTATTTTTTACCCATCTATTTTTTTTACGCATCTATTTTCTTACGAATCTATTTTTTTACGCACCTATTGATTACAGTGGATGATTATTTCTATTGCAGCACATGTGCTTAACTACGAAAAACATTAATTGCAATAGATTTCCGAAAATAGTAACTGGTTTTTGGAAATTTTCGAAAAGGTACATATTCGTTCAGTTTTTTTTAACGAACAATTCGTCATTTTTGCTCGATTTTTATGTATTATGGCTTTCTTTCCCTCGAACGATGCTCCACGAATTCACCATCTGGATATTCCATTTTATTTTTCCTTTCAAAATGACAGCTTTTTGTTTATCCATCGACAAAATTCCAACAAACTGCTGTCATTTTTAAACGGAAAACACTATCGAATATCTAGATGGTAAATTCGCAGAACATCTTTCAAGGAAGAGAAATGAGCCGTAAAAAATTGCAGATTATTCTTAAAAAAAGAAACTGAACGAATATGTATCGTTCAGATAATTAGCACAAACCAGTTAATATTTTTGCAAATCGATTGCAATTTATGTGTTTCTATGTTAAAGACATCCGCTGTAATATAAAAACCATGTACTGTAAGCAACAGATGCTTAAAAATGTGTACAAAAGACTCAAAAAGAGTAGCACTCATTTGACTAATGTGAAGCGCAACAACGTCCTTAATAGCATTACGAACGCACGCGCGAACATCTATACTGTTTACATTTGACCGGATCCGATGCGTCACATATCCAATCAATCTCATGACGCATGAATTTTGTATTTCGGGCACTCGACACAATTGCAGCGAATTTACTTTTGTTCGTCGATAAACTGATTTGTGTATATACAGATATATAGGTATATAAATATAGAGATATATAGATATATAGATAGCTTATCTCTTTTTCTCTTCCTGTTTAATAGCATTACGAACACACGTGCGAAATGTTTTGCTTTTATGTTTGCCCGGATCGGATCCGTCACATATCCGATCAATCTCATAACGTATTAATTTTGTATTTAGGACACTCGGAACAATGGCAGCGAATTAAATTCTGTTCGCCGATAAACTCATTCGAGCGAGCATTGTTTCTTGGCCGTTCCGTTTTGTCCCTTCCCGCCCGGTGTGCTTATGTACTATATAGCTTATCTCTTTCTTCCTTCCTCTTTAATGGCGTTACGAACGCACGCGCTTATTAGGCGGGTAGAATTAATAAACGCTCGTGGCACATTAAAGCGATGAGGCGAGGTTACATATATATGTGCATGCGAATAGTTCGCATAGTGTAATACGGTGACGTATATTAGACCGTCGGTAGCTTCGGAACGCGGACGCGCCCGTGGGGCGAGGACAGCGTCGCTCGCCGGCGACGGTGTTATCGTTTGCTAAGGCAAAGCCTCGACGAAGGACGCGTCGACAGGGCTGTGCCTCTCCTATTGCCGCGGACTACCGGTATGACCGGAGCTTTTCAAAGCTCGAAACTATTATTCACTCTCGTGAACCCATTATCGTACTTGCCTCGCCATACCCCGGACTCACATTAGTGCGTATCTCTGTCTCCGCTTGTATTATGAATATACAAGTGACGAGAGAGGCCCACGCAAACGGCCACTGCCGCCGGGCTCCGCGAAGTGGAAGCTTCCGAATAACACGATCACGGGACGTGCCCGCGGCGAGGAGAGTTTATCTAGGCTGCGGCAAAGGTGGACGGAACGGTCGCCGACGCACCGAGCGAACTATGTTATTTTATTCATCGTGAAAAAATTAAATACACACGCTTAAGAGCTTTAAAGAGCGCGAAACGATTATGATTCGTGACGATAACATTTTTGCGTGATTTAAATTTGATTGAGTCAGCGTTTTTTATGTTTTTATTTTTTTAGGCGTTTTAAAGATTTATTAACATATTTTTGTCCGGTGTATTCGGAGACTGGAAGACTGCTTTTTTATTGCGGGGAAAGATTGGGAAAATATATAATTGAGCACTACACTTTATTATTTATTATTTATTTATTTTTACACTGTGAAAATAAATTGTATATTTAATGTACTGGAACTTGAAATTTGCTGACATTACTCATATTAATTAAACATTAATGTACTTCGCGTGTAAAATAAAAAAACCAGATATTAAAAATACAAATCTTTTGCTGCAAAATTTACAAAAATGTTCATGAAAAATACAAATTTTATGGTAAAATTGCAACACACATGTGTTTGAAATTTCAGAAACGGTTTATGTAAAAAAGCTTCCAATACTGTTCATTAATTTTCAAACAATATTTTTTTAGAGTGTATTGTTATGAGATCGATAACTCATTGACTTTTGTAGCGTTTTATAGTTAGGTTTACAGATGACGAAACATTGGACGAACTACTTTATTTATTAGTGGAATTGGTTCTGGTTACATTTTTACGTGATTTATTTTTAGTCTAATGATACTGCTTTGGCGATGCTTTGCGGACTTATTGATATAATTAATACATTTTTTAAATCCTTTTTTTCGGCGTTTTAAAGATTGATTGATAAATTTTTGTTTAGTATACTCATAGACTAGAAGGCTGACTTTTTGCGGGTAAATATTGAGAAAATATAGAATTGGGCATCGTTGTTCCGAGCTCAACCGGTCTAGGCTTTTATAGCGTTTTATAGATAGATGTACAGATGACGAAACATTGGAACTATTTCATTTTTTAATAGAAGAAAATTATACATACGTACACCGAACAAGTTTTAAGGCACGGATAATAATTACGAGTTGACCAACTCTTAATTTATCCAAACGATCATTTTTTATTTTGGGACTTTAATCGACCCATTGATAAATTTTTCTTCGTCGTTGCATTCGCAAACCAGACAGCAATTTTTCATCCGCGGAAGATTGAAAAAAAAAATCTTACACAGGTCTTCGTTTTTACGGGTAGTTTAGCCGAGATTGGCTTTACAGCGCAGAGGTCGTTAGATCCACAGGTGTCTACTCGAGAGTGCGGGGAAGAGCGTGTAAAAATGGACCGTCGTTAAAAAATTTATTGCGGCTCGCGGAGAAAAGAAAGTTCTTATCTAAAACGGATCCCGTTTTGCCCCGCTCCGCCCTGCCGTGCCATTCTTTTAAATTGCCGTAAAATCCGCCCGTCCGGGTAACGTTTCTATTTCGCTTGCCGGCCGATGAAAACAACTCTGTCGCTGCTGACTCGAGACGCCCGGAGAATCGAGTCGAACATCGGCTCTTGTACACAGACACTTTGTGTATCGCTTTTCGTCACGTGATCGTGTGTACCCGAGCTCGTTAAATTCACAATCTGGCCTATCGCTCCGCGGGGAAGGTTGTCGACGGTTTTCAACATCAAAACTCGTCGTGCGCGAGGGACATAATTTATCGCGATTGTTGGATTCCCCGGAGCCTCAGAATGAGTTTTTCGCGAAACCGTCCGAAGACACGAAGATCGGTGATAAATCGTGCGGTCTCCGGTAGTGTAAGAATCGTCGGTGTGGCACCGGGAAAATCAGCGAGACTGCCGGAGTATCAGAGCGTACTTTCGAGCCACGAGGACGAGATCGACAGTTCGTACAGTGAGTGTAAAAACCGTTCTCGTCAATTCCCAAACTGGACGCTTCAGATGGGCTCGATCGGATTCGATCAATTTTACTGATAACGTTATTACGGAAATGGCGGAAGAGCCACGAGCGGTTTTGCCCATTGTCGATGGTCGGACAAACGAGTCCCGCAACGAAATTAGGGGCGAGCGGGGCAAAATGGCACACCGGGGCAAAACGGGATAATGAGACAAAACACAATTTTCCAATAACTTTGAGATGATAGCGATGGTAGTATGTGGGACAGAACGGGTGTGAAAATGCAGACGTGTCGTTGGGACAAAATGGGGCATCCAAAAATTATTGGAAAATTGAGTTTTGCCCTCACAATCCCGTTTTGCCCCGCTGTGCTATTTTACCCCGGTCTCCCCTACGTACAAAAGGCGATGTGGGGCAAAACGGACCACTGTTTTTTTTGGTTGAGTTTTTTCATGTTCCGCGGAAAATTTATTTAAAAAATAGTTCGTTTTGACCCTCTCTTACAATATGGCGAAGGTAGTTGTCTCCATAAATGGGCTCTCGCCCTAACAGGGTCCTCTGGGAATCCCGCTCCCGGGTTGCATAATCACACACGGGTCGCGGAATAAACGGATGGCCCTGTTTATTCCGTTATATTCTGTTGCACGGCGAAATCGATGTGTCCCCGACGAGATTAAAATCTAAATGGAAGATATATATAATTTACATACATATAATGTTTTATATACGTTTTGCATGTGTAACCATATAGCACGAAGTATTTTGGGATAATTTTAGAAATATTTTCAATCTTTCAGATCTTACGAAATATTTCAAAAATAGATGAAAATAATATCTTGAAATGTTTTTTGAATCTTGTGTTTCATCGAAATGTTTCTACTAAGGTTCCATGTTTGTGCGGGTGTGCGTACGCCCTTTGGTTTGATGATGCAATCTTCCACACTCCACTGAAATGTTCAAAAAAACATTTTAGCGAAACATTTTAGCGAAACATTTTAGCGGAACATTTCCGTGTGAGATTTACGAACGGACTAACATGTTTTTATTTTCAAAATGTTTGACATATTTTTTAATGTTGATAAAATATTTTTAAAAAATGATATATATTATTGAAACCTTACAGAAATATTTTCCTGCTATGTGGGTATAATGTTCTACATATGCTTCACATATATGTAATGTAACTTTATATACATTTTACATATTTTTATTTTTATTTATTGACGGAGCAACTCTTTTACTCAGCTCAATTTCAAAATTGTGAACCGAAAACACGAGTCATATAAAATTTGAATATACATGCTAAATAATTCATAACACAGACAAACATTTTTCGCAAAAAAAAAAAATTGAATATATATAAATATAAAAGAGTGAAAAATCTAATGGACCGCATCCGCTTAAAAAATATATATGTACAATATATATGTACAATACATATGTACAATACATATATGTATTGTTTTTATTTTTTTTCATATAGTTATATTTTCATATATTAGTTTTTATTTATTTTAAATATACACAAGCGATTGCAAAAGTGATGATATTTGATACACCTTTGACCGATATCAGAGCCGTGTGGCGAGCGCGTGTTAATTCAAAAGTTAACCGAGACGATTAGCGAGCGTATTCTAATCCCTCGAGTTGGACGCAGCGCCGTAGCATCTTTAGCGTCCGTGCATAAATATAAACGGTCGAGAATAAAAAGGGCCCAATCCGTTCATTCTAACAGTCGGACTTACGCCCTTCCGATCCTCAGCCGCCGGTGTAGTCGCGATCAGTTTGCAGCATCCCGATACGACCCTGCGAGACAACACACTTCGTTCCCACCGTCTCCCGAGCTCCACACACAGATACGTGCACGCTTCGCGCTACACAATGAATATCGCCGACCATAATCTTCCTCTGCCCCGTTGGGACACTTAACCCGCGACCAGTCGGTATTCCGTTTAGCGAGCATCGACGACTCGTTCGAGGGAACGCCTCTCGAGAGCTTGCCGAAAAGAAATCGAAAAAAAAACAAATTACGAAACTATAGGAGTGATTTATTGTAAAATAACCTTTAACGAATTTTTCTCGAGCGCTTTATAAACACGCGCAACGTACGCGTTACTTTGTGCGGAGTCTGTTAGTTTTGTTTTGGTTTCCGATTGTTCCAAAGTTTCTTTTACGGAACTTTTTACAGACGGTTTATAAACACGCGCAACGTTCGCGTTACTTTGTGCGGAGTCGCTGTTAGTTTTGTTTTTGTTTCCGATTGTTGTAAAGTTACTTTTACGGAATGTTTTACAGACGGTTTATAAACACGCGCAACGTATCGATCAGTGTCGTATCCCGAGCAGCGTAGTTTCGCCGGAGCCAATAGTCTTATTTACTCCGCACACAAACATCGCTATCCGCGATGTTTTGCTCTGCAACGGATCTCCAATGCGTCCTCGTTCGGGATTGTCGGACGCGTCGATAGAAACCGTTCGGTGTTTTTGAGAAACTCGAACCGCACACGTTACTTCGTGTGGAGTCCGTTAGTTTTTTATTTCTGTTTCTTTATTTGTTTTTTTCGCCGATTATTGTAAAAATACTTTCACCGAATTTTTCACGGGCCGTTTATAAACACGCGCAACGCATAGTCCAGTGTCGCTCCTGAGTACCGCAGTTTCGCCGAAGCCGAATAGTGTTATTTACGTTTTGCTCTGCATCTCGAATGTGTCCTCGTTCGGGATTCGCGTACGCGTCGATAAAAATTTTCGTACGCGTCGACGAAATCGCCGTTTCGTCGTGTTCTGTCTTTTTTTTTTATTTTTTTTTGGCCCCGATTATTATGAAATTACTTTTACCGAATTTTCCACGAGCGTTTCGCGTGCAACGTATAAGGCCAGGGTTGCTGCCACACTGAGAAAAAGAAATGGCCGGGTTAACCAAGGCGCGATGACATACGTTCAAAGGTTTCATTTGGATGGCGCAAAAAAATGTTTGTTCGAATCGACAAATGTCGAATCGATTGAAGGAAATAATCGTTTAAGGAGAGAGTCTCGCTGCCCGCCGACTTCGCATAAGTTCGACAACAATAAGAGAAAATTGCAAGTACTTCTTGATGGTGTAAAAATCTGAAAAAAATCATGTATACTAAAGGTACTGA
>JAPYZD010002977.1:0-25830 GCA_030522725.1 Ichneumoninae sp. B BG-2022a
AAGAATTAAGAATTAAAGAATTAAGAATTAAAGAATTAAGAATTAAAGAATTAAGAATTAAAGAATTAAGAATTAAAGAATTAAGAATTAAAGAATTAAAGAATTAAGAATTAAAGAATTAAGAATTAAAGAATTAAGAATTAAAGAATTAAGAATTAAAGAATTAATTATCGTAGTTTATGTATAATTTTTTGGATAATAGGGGGAGGGTTGTTGGATTGGATCGTCCGTGTTCCTAATGATTTTATTTCGATTTAAAGTGTCGAGGCACGGATCCACACACGCGAACGGTGACAGATCGTCTGGCCCGCGTCCTACTCGTAGTTTGAAGTGTTTTGTCCAACACTGCACCGACGCCTGCCACATGGCGCGACATCCGTCCTCGGTGCACGTGCTCCGACGCTAAACTTGTCGCTGAGCAAACACACGCTTGTGTATCGCGAGTGGCTTCGTAAACATCGTTTCGCCATTGTGCCCGAGCCCGATGTTTAATAAGTAATGCACACTTTGAAATTAATAATCGAAATAGCAAACCCCTTTCCTGTCGACGGACTTTTATCGAGAAATAACAAAAAGCTGGATGTATCGACCTCCACTGTTCATATCCACGATCGAATTTCAGTGTTCAAAAATCCTCTCTTGTTCTAGAATTTTTTTCCCCGCAGATATTGCATGCAAAATTGGGGGCTCTGAAGTTTCGAATTCAGCAATAATTAGTGCACAGTAGAGTCTCTATATGGACAACTCTCACCCCGTCAATTAATTTCGGCCAAAGTATTAGTGTTTCTCGATAAGGTAATTTTTTTCTAACTTTAGGTGGAAGCAAGAAATGGGATGAGCATAGTTCACGTTTCCCGAGACTTATGCACGAATGCTGTCCGTATACTAAGTAACACAGCGAGTAAGCGTATCTACAATGAAATTCCAATCTTCAAAAATCCTCTCAGGTTCTCCAATTTTTTTCACTCATAGTTACGCAAAATCGAGGTCTCTGAAGTTTCGAATTCAGCAATAATTAGTGTACAGTAGAATCCCTCATACAGACACCCGTCAATTAATTTCTGCCGCCACAATCGGTGTTCGACTTTTATTTTTTCCTAACTTCGGACGGATGTCCAGTTGCTGAGTAGACTTTCCACTGCGTTCGGGACGGGTAAGGCGGCGGAGCATTAGGGACGCTTTGCTCGCCCGGCAAGGTGCAAATGAATGAGAAAGAGAGAAGGTGCGACAGCAAGAAAGCGGGCATGAGCATAGCTCGAGTTTCCGACGACTTATGCACGAATGCTGCCAGTATACTAAGTAGTACATACCGAGTGTGTGTATAGCATCCCAGAGCGAGCACTCACTCTGCTCTTTCGCAAAAGCTATGCACAGCGTGCCCGCTCCATATATGTATATATATATACGTATATACATGCCTGTACCTGTATATAAAGCTCATGCCGGTATCCGGTGGTCTGCTTTTCTGTCTTTATCAGCCCGCTAGGCAGCCAGACAGCGGCAGACGAGCAGGGCTTTCAGTCGAACCTCGCAGCAGTCGTCGTCGTTCGCGTCCAGCCACCCCCGGCTCTCTCTGCCTCTGTCCCTGTCGCCCTCGCGGGCCAACCACCCTTACACGCTTCGCCTTTACAGCAATCCCTGTAACCCTGATTTTCGCCAAGCCTCCCGATTCGTCCGGCTCCGAGGAACGAGGGTGTCGAGCCCGCCGTCCCATTGGCCGGGGGTGAATCCATACTCGGCATCCGCTGCGCGCACCCCATTCGCCCGTTTCTCTAACCACCCCTCTCTCGCCGACGATTCTCCCCGTGTCTCACCGCAACGGACCTGCAGCTTCAGCCGGAACTACCCCTCGCGAGGGAACAGTCTTCCATGCATTTCACCGCCACTGTCGAAGATTCGTGGCACCTTTTTTTTTTTTTTTTTTGGTAATTTGGCGCCTTCGACGAGAACTCGAGGAAAGAATCCTCGCGTAGCGGCGACCGGTACGTGATGGGAAAGAAAAATGCACCTCGATAAATAATTACACCGTAATAAAATTTTTGTTGAAAATGTTTGTAAATTTCCGGCAAAGGACTTGTAATTTTAATATCTGGTTTTTTAATTTTACGGAAAAGTACATTAATGCTCCATTGATGTAAGTAATGTAAGCAGATTTCTAGTTCTAGTATATTAAGTGTACAATTTATTTTTACAGTATGCGAATATAAATACGATTATTTATTTAGTGGGGTAGATGTGGCATTTCTGGAAGAGTGACATATTGAAATGAATACTTTTGGTCATGTATGCTGCAGTTTTTATTTTAGTCAAGAAAATTAATATTAAGATTAATATTTGGAGCGATAAGTCACTGAGGGTTGAAAATACAGAAATAGCACTTCAGTAATGAAAGATTCAATTTTAGTCCGAACGGTTACTTTTTTCTATGATTTTCGTTCGAAGCGAGGTCGAAGCAAAGTATCTTCACGTGGAGAGCGCGATACGTGATACGAAAGAAAAATGTCCTGCACAAAAAAAAATGAAAAAAATAAATATATCACGTTGAATTGATTTTAATCGGTTAGCTTAAATCCTTAAATGTTAATATAACATAATTTAATAATAATATCGCCATCCAAATCTTTTGTTAATTTACTCCTAAGCCTAAATCCAATTATTACTCCAATGCCAAAAAAATAAGGATTACCATCCGCATTAAATAGACCTTCTATATTGGTAAATTCAATTTTGTTCTCTTTTCAGTCGCTAAATATTGCAATAGTAACGAGCAAAACAAGAGCAAAAGCAAAAAAACATACTTTAATAATAACATCAACATTTAAATTTTTCGTTAATTTACTCCTAAGCCTAAATCCAATTATTATTCCGATGCCAAAAAATAAGGATTACAATCCGCGTTAAATAGCCCTTCGGTATTGATAAATTCAATTTTGGTCGGAATAGTGTTTTTTGTTTCAACGAGCCGCTCGTCCCTTTTCAGTCGCTAAATATTGCAATCGTAACGAGCAAAACAAGAGCAAAAGCCTTCGAAAATCTTGCGCCGCGCCGCAGGACTCCGGAAGGGCTCCGAAAGAGAAACCGCGAGAATCGAGTCACGGAGGAAAGTGAGAGAGGAGAAGAAGAAGTATGGTATATAACGCGGTGCTAGTCGCGGGTGGGCGTGCATATAGGTTCGCTCGTCGAGCGAACGAAGCTCCGCCCAGCGCGTTATAGCAATAGCGGAGGAACCGCCTCGCTGTTGGGCGATTATCGTTCCCGTTCTCTCGCGCGGCTGGCAGCGGAGTAGCACCGGCATAGAAGCACATCATCATCGGGCAACAGCAAAACGCATAGACCGGCAGCCGCCGGCAATAAGTTTCTCGGTGAGAAACTCGCAGACGAGAAATTCCTCCGCCCACGCACCGTCGCGAGTCCGTCGGTTCTACGAACGTGAGCTCCGAAACTGATCAACGAGGTTTCCGGGCGCTGCCCGAAGTTTCGTTGGGACGCTGGATTTAATTGCTGAAGGGTCGTTCAAGGAAGATAAATAAAATAAATAATTAAAAAAAAAAAACGTGAAAAATCTACCGACGTTCGAAATGTCTCGCTGCGAGCGAAAAATGCAACGAAAGTGAAGAGTTTTTGTATCGTGTTGAATTTACAGAAATAAAACAAAAAATGTTCGACGAAACGCTGGGGTTTTTTCGTTGTTGGTCCTGGAGAGCGAGTGAAATTTATTCGAGGACTGAGACCGCTGCCTGCCGTTTGGTAGCGACGGAGTAACCGGAAGTACCATCGGGGCTGACAAGAGGAAGCTGTTGTTTCTTTTAAAGAGAAAGCTTGTTTTTGCGAATTTGGAGCTGGAGAAGATAACTGGGAAGATGAAGATGCGGGAGTTGTGGAACTGTTGGCGTGAGAGACGAGATCGTCAGTGAATAGTACCCGTTGTTTGTTAATTTTCGGTACCGTCGGTCAACGATCGGTCAGTGTGGTTCGACAGTGGTGCAAAAAGCGATCGGGAACAAGCGGAGGCTGCAGTCTTGTGCGTCGTTTGGACTGCAATTTTTATTTTTTTGTTGTTTTTATTTTTAATTCTTGGAGGGCGAGGTGAATAGATCGTATTTGGAGGAACCGGAGCGACGAGAAGACGAGGGAATCGGGGTTGAAAAATATTATCTGGATAAAGTAAGTAAAATTTGGTTATTGGAATTTAACAAAAATTCACGACTATCCGTAAGTGGAGTAAATGCGAGACGCGAGATAAAAATACGTACATGTTATACACGCGTATGGAGGAGTTAAAGGGTAGATCATCTGGAAAATGGGATGAAATCGAATTTAGTACGTGTATTATAGCGCGTCGAGGAGACGGCGAAGGGCGCTGATTTAATGGAATGATTGGCTTGGCACAATTAGCCAGATTTTATAAATGGATCTGTCGGGAGTCTGGGGGATGCAGCAACCCGCGGAATATACGGGGATATGATATTCGTCTACATATATATACATCACTCGAGCTCTCATCTTCATCCCCTCGCGGGTGCGCGCCCGTTTTAAATGGATTAAAACGCGCGCTCGCTAACGCGCTCGAGTATGACGGATAAAATACCTACATTTTTCGAGCGAAGAAACGATCTATCGGGTGTACTTTTTAAAGTGAATAACGCAGCTCGGTTTAAATCCCACAAATGCTCGAGACGATGTGCACGGTTTGCGCCCAATTTTGCTCCATCTTTCGATAGACGTATGGTTTATTGTGTTTCAATTAAATTTTCGAGAGAAAACACGAGAGAAAAACGTGTCCATAAAATCGACTGTATCGAAACCCGAGCGTTTGCTATTTTCACAGTTTGTGACGAATTTTGCTCCATTATGCGACTTTGGTTGGTTGCAATATGTGGTTTGGTTCGGTTGATTGAATATGTGGTTTTGGTTGGTTGCAATTAAATTTTCGAGAGGAAATAAGAGAACAACAAAATTTGGGCCTAAAACTGCAAAAGCGTCGTAAAGTGTTCATAAAATCGATAGTATCGAAACCCCTTGGGCTCGCGATTGTCACAGTTTGTAGCTGATTTTTGCTCCATCGTTTTATAAACATATGGTTTTATTTTAGTGCAATTAAATTTTCAAATTGAACCATGAGAAAAAACCACATTTGTGCCGAAAACTGCAAAAGGGTTGGTAAAGTGTCCATAAAATCGACAGTATCGAGAGGCTTTGAGCTCACGATTTTTGCCGTCGCGGGCCCGCAGGAGCGACGGTGAACCGTCGTGTTCCACAAGTACGTTCCAAGTGTCCCAACGAAAATTAGCGAACAATTAGTGCTCGGCATTCAGTTAATCTCGCTGTTTTATAAACACGTAAGGCAAGGGTCCGTATTGCGATCGAGCCTCGCCGCACACTTGTGCCGCTGCGAGGGCTTCGAGCTCTCATCTCGATTCCATTATTTTAGATGTTCGAGTGGCGGGTCTCGAGTTCTCTCGGCTGGTACGCACAATATGCGGCACAACATTCCCCCCACACGCACTTTTCTTACGCGCCGTGTTACTTTGATAAAAACCGGTACGCATAATTCGCGAACAATGAGAACGCTATAGGTTAAAACAAAGTGACGACAATAATGGTCCCTCGGAAGTTTATTATCGAAAATTAAACTCCATCGTCGGGGCACACAATGCGCGCGAGTGTATCCAAACTTTGGCCATCGGAGAGTGAGAATGTTCGAGTACTTTGCGCATAAGTGTACTCACTGGGGAGAGTTCATGGCGCACACCGATACGTGGCCAAGGGTGGAAAAGGGCGGCGGATCGGCCCGGGCTCGAGAAGGGGTCTCGTAGTGTTTCTCGCAGCGTTATAAAAAAAAGGGTCTGCTGCTCAGGGTTGCAGAGCTTTGCCACTGCATCGGCAGTGGCCTCTACAATCATCCCCCTCCTCGGCCCATTTGCTCTACTCTCTTGTGCGGAGTATAGTGCAAACACCCTTGGGGATCGGGCGTTTCCTTGGTCTACTGGAGGTTACCGTATAGTCGAATCGGGTTCGCTTATTGCGTCGACGATTAATGTCCCAATAAGCAGGTATCCTTCTTTGGAGATGAAAATGATATTTTTTTTTTAAGGAAGTGATTTAGGATTTTCGAATTTCACTCCGATATGCTATGAACGCCGAAATCTCGAGAATACAGCATATGGAACTGCTTTAGGATTGTAGAATTTCGAATTTCGAATTCACTCCCATATGCTACGAACGCCGAATTCTCGTGAATATAGCATATGGAAGTGCTTTAGGATTGTAGAATCCTAAAAATCACTTGATTTATTTTTTTACTAGTTTTGATGTTCATTTATTCATCTTAAGGATTCTTCGCATTGTGTTTATTGCGTTGCCGATTAAAATCCCAATAAATAGTCACCATTTCTTGGAGCTCGAAACGGCGTTTATACATTATTTTATTTTTTTACCAATTTGTGATCTTTATTTATTCATCGCACGGATCTTTCGCATTGTCTTTATCGGCAGGAAACGGAATGGGGTAGAATCGGTCGGTAAGGAAAGTGGTTGATTAGCATAGGTAAGAATCATTTTCCACCGACTTCTCGTGTTCCTTATCTCTCGTTCATAGATAATCATAGCCTGGCAGACTGCGCAGACCGAAAATAGAAAATTAATTTGCGCGATGGAAGATTTACGATAAAAATTCCTGTTCGAATTGAATTTTTTTTTCGGCCGCATGTTGGCCCAAATTTTTGTTCTCCGGTTCGGCGTTTCGTTATTTCGAGCCGGTAGGAGGGAATATGGGCCATTATAATACCTAGGTTACGTGGAGAGGAGCCTCCCGGACGAGCGCATTATTACGCTACTTGATTTCGCATCGAGCCAGCACACAGTGTGTGTATACGGAGCATTGCCGGGTAGTGCCATACCAGCTGTCTCCGATTATTCGCCATAGAAATTTCGAGGGATTCCGTTTGTAAAGGGGAGCTGCCGTTGCTGCTCGGATGCTCCGTTCACGAGGAGAGTCGTTCTACGTGCGTCGATCGAAATTGTCGTCGCGCCGCTCTCGCGACGACGGTGCAGGAACCCGATCTCCAAATCCTTCGCCAATATTTGAAGAAGCCCCGAGAGGCTCGATCGAGCTCGGACATTGATCGGGACTCTTGTTCTCTCGTGGATTAAGCGCAACCGCTCTCTCCCAACAACACGGACACCATAAAAAAGGTTGTGCATTTAAGAAACATTTGTTCAACACAAAAGTCCACAATTCTTTTCTTGTTCATTTTACAGTTCATTTTTTTTTACGAAATGTACTTTCACAGAATATAAAAATGTATGGCAACAGCAAGAAAAAGAGATTGTAGAATATGCAAGCAAATCATTCTAAAACCGACGAGGAAAACATTTTAAAGCATAAGATAAAAATTGCAAAATAAATAAGAAAGAATTGCAATATTGGGAAATAAAAAATTGTGGACGTTTGTGGACAAGAAATGTTTTTTAAACGTACGAAACTCCTCCAACCGGGTGCACGATATACTCGTAATAAAATTATTCCGAGAACTTGTTAACTAATTGCAAAATTAATTTTATAAAATTCTATAATTGTCAATAAAAAAAATTGAGGACGTTTGTGGAAAATCCATGTTTGTTAACAGTCCAAACCTTTTCCAACCGTCTATACGATATACGTGTAATAACATTATTCGGAGTACTTTTTGCCTGAAAACGGTGAGAGCGAAGTGCCTCGAAGAACGGTACGAAAAAAATGTTACGGGCGAGCGACGCGGGGAATGGAATTTAGGTGAAATCGACGTTCCCCGCGGTCGTGCGGGGTTTGTTAGCATTGAGGAAGTTACTGTACTGTGGCCGAGTGCGATTTTCCGTGGGAGTAAGCAGGTATCTCTAACCGGCAGTAAAGTCTGAAGGGTCGAAGGTTCGCCCGAGCTTGCGGTATCTCGCGGCAGTCGTCGTTCCCGCTGCGAGGCGAGAAATATACGAGCCCTCGTGTAATATAGCGCGGACGGTTTTGCATCGAGATTGCGTGCAAGCTCGCAGACAACGACGGAGGACGAGTGGGTGGCCTCCGACTGTCTTTCCGATTTATACTTCCTCGCTCTATATCGCTCCCCACCAAAATTCGCGTTCGATATGAAAAATCCACTGAAATAAAACAAAATCTAATTTTACAATAAAAATATTAACTTTCTCGCCCTATATCGCTCGCCACAAAAATCGCATTGTTCAATACGAAAAATCCACTGAAATAAAACCAAATCTAATTTTACAATGAAAATATTAACTTCCTCGCTCTATTTCGCTCGTCACGAAAATTGCATTGTTCAATACGAAAAATCCACTGAAATAAAACAAAATCTAATTGTACAAATAAAATATTAACTTTCTTGCTCTATTTCGCTAGCCACAAAAATTGCATTGTTCGATATGAAAAATCCATTCGAATAAAATAATCTAATTTATTGTGGTGAAATCAACAAAACTTGCATAAAAAAATTTGATATTCAATGTAACAGACCTTCGGCCTATTAAAAAAAATGTTTAAGAATTGAACAAAATAGTTATGGTAAAGAAAAAAATTACGCCTGGATCAAATTATCTTTAATTCTTAATTTAACGAAGTATTGGATAAAAAAATTGATAAAAATAGAGAAATGTCTTCTAACAGATTGGTGACTGAGGAAAAAAGAAGTAAATCTTTGTAGTGGGCAGTGTCGATGAGGTTTGAGAAGTGAAAACTACGCGTATGCATTCATGTTAAGTCGAGCGTGTCTGCGAAGGGTGACCGACTATATAAATTACGACTAAGTTATGACAAACAAATTACTTTGCACCGTGAGGTTTTTCTCTCTTCCTCGTCCCTCATCGAACCCCTCCCCCGACAACGATGTTACGCTACCCGCGCCACGCTCCTATCGTATATCTGTCTACAAATTACCCAACCGTTCCCGGACACCTCGACTAACTGCTGTTGCTCCGCTTACGCTATACAGCTCCGTACTCCGGCGCGGAATGGAATGACCGAGCTTATACGGCCCCTGGAGTGTGGCGTTGTTGTAATATTGTATTGGCATAGTATAGGTAGCCGAGCTGGTTGCCCATGCATTACTATCCAAGCTCGTTCACTCAGGGGTTGCTCTGCTCGAGGGGTTAGCTCGAAATTAATGTACCACTTCCTCTCATGCTCGCTCACTCGTTTTACCTCGACTCAACTTTTATCTATTTTCTTCCTTCTCCCTAGTTAGCACGTTCTTACCCAAGTTTTTGTTATTACATTTTTCAAAAATATTTACCCAATTTATTTCGCGAACGAACGAATAATAAATTGGTCAGTTACACAGATCGATTAATTAATTTTTTGTCTCCGATTTCTGACGCTTTTTGAAATACAAAAATAAAAATCTCAGGGTAAAATTTCGTTTGAAGTACAATTTTTATTTAAACATTTTTTTCTATTATTTAGTGAATTTATTTTCAGGTGGGTCGACGCTGTAGGAAAGATAAGTCAGTGCGTTATATGAATCGAGCGATCGATCGACCGACCGATTGATTTTTGTCTCTAATTTATGAGCTTGAAATAATTTAAACATCCTTGTCCAAAATAAAAATTAAAAATTCTTGACCAAAATTCAGTTCCAAATGCAATTTTTTTCCACTGAAAATAAATTTGACTCTTGATTCCTTCAAAGTTTCGTATTCTTCGTATATTCAAGGAGATTCCAACAGCGTTGAGTGTGCGTGAAGTTAGAGCTCAAGATCGTTCGTTTTTGCATGCACCGACCGATTTTGTAATACATTGTCGGTGAACCATTTGTAGACTCGTCGGTATGCAATGCGCGACTTTGTACTCCGCAAATGCGACGATTCAGGGACGAAATATGAAAGGCTAACGATGCCGCGCGAATTATGATTTATGCACTATGGATAATAATGAACGACGAACTTCACCGAACAATCTCTATGCGATTACTAAGTGTAAGCGTGCTGTTGACGCATCGCTGACTTGCGATAGTTCGGAACGATTTTTTTGTTTTTTTAATCAATTCGAGGCAACGCTTCCGCGGCACCCCGGCGGAAATCAGCTCGGTGAATAGAGGCGAAAGGTGCGAGATATCCGGTCGTAAGATCCGAGAGATAAAGACACCTCGCCGCTACATGCAAACTGCGCCACCGGGAGGCCTCCGAGAAATAGAGTTGCGGGATAAATTAAAAGAGCGAGAGGCGCGAGTCGACGCACTCCAAATCCTACTTTACGGCGAGTATATGCAAAGGCCGAAGAGCGAAGGACTCCGGACGAGGATGCAGCAGGTGCGTGTAACGACGAGCGGAGTGCATCGGATGATTCCATACATCGCCGAGTCTGCGCGGCGCGGGCTGGCAGCGAGACTGATCGTAAAACATTATTTCACTTCCGGGTCGTGTCCGTGGACCCCCGGGGTCAGAGGAGGAGGGCGGAGTGGGGGGAATGAAAAATTACGAGGCCACGTGCCGTGAATGTAAATTTTGTTTTTTTTTCTTTTCACGCGTCGATCCTCGATCTCGATCGTTCGTCTTCGACGATGGACAGGTGTGGCTCTAACGATCCCCTTCGGAAATGTTGTTGCCAATTAGCTCCGAAAATGCACTTATTTTTGGTTAGTAATTTATTTTACCAAATTAGAACCGGCGGCGGAAATAACGAGAATAGCAAAAATGATATGATAAGAAGATAAATATTATGTTACAAAAAAACAATTTAGTTAATCTTAATTTTCGACCAATTACACTATAGAAATTTATTCCCGGACAAATTGGTTTTTTTTTTTACTTATCTTTACTTTATTTACGTGTCTTTCTGATTTATTTTATAAAAATTCAACTATCGACGAAAATAACGAAAATGACAAAATAAATAAGAACCAATAAATAAAATGTTATGGTACAAAAAAGCAATTTTGTCCATCTTAATTTCCGACCGATTATAGGCTAACAATTAATTCCCGAACAAAGTATTTGTTTTTTTAACTGCATGGGGTGACTTTACGTTCCATTAATGCGACGCGGCGATATAATCGTGAGAAATATTTTGACTTCCGTCTTCGTAAATACATATATGTAGTGTAATAAGCTCGATGTCAGAAGTCGCGTGCTGTTACGAGGGAGTAGAACGTCGGTGTTGATCGCGAACGTTTAGCACTCCCGCGTACGGCAAACGGAGCACCTACTGCGCTGCAGTACACCTGGGTATTAGCCTCCTCGTGTCGTTCGAGCAGGGTTAAGCGACGACGAGAGAGAGAGAGAACACTGGTAGGAACTGCTCGTGCGGTCACGCTATGGGAATTATGATGTATTACACGGTTGCCCTTTCAAGTCCCGGACCCCGTGAGCTTGCCATGCCGTGACTAATAATGCGACCTTAACGCAACTCTCGACGGTTTTCTTTCGCCGAGTCGCACGAAAGTCGGAAGCTAAACTTCACCTACTTGATAGCTCGTTAAATCGACACTTCTCGCACACACACCTGTTGATCGAACACGACAATAGCTCAGAAATATTCTTTGTCATGTATACTAAACATAAAACATAATTTTCCATGTTTCGATGAGTAAAAAAGAACAGTGAAAATCACACTTAATGCAGATAAAAAAAAATATTGCTGTTTTTCTGAAGACTCAGCCGTTAACGTCGCCAAATGGAAAATCGACCAATAATAATGGCAATAATAATGAAAATATGAGTTCATGTCTGTACGAAATTTAAGGACATTTAAGGACAAGTTGTGTTCCAGGTTGTGTTGGGACATTAATACAAAAATTTAAATATGCATATAGCGCGCGACGTACGAAATAATATTTAGTTTGATAAAAAATATTTCATCAAAAATTCTAAGGCTACCCCTTTCTTATCAATTTTTCACGCTTTTCAACGTCCTCGAACGGCACGATAAAACGATTCTTAAACTTCACGCAAGGTCCTATATTGAGTTTTTTTTCCCGTAGAACACGATGGGCGCTCCGGATTTTTCCTAGCTCCATTGGGAGCCGAGATATCGACCTTTGAAAATCACGAAAATCGACATTTTTCCAAAAGTGGCTCGAAAAGTGAAGAATCGTTGTTCAATCGATTTTTTTTGTTTCAACGCTATTGTTCACGTATTTTTTCGCGCTGATCACGAATATGACAATTATTTTACTGCCAACCCAATATTTTCCATTTTAATCCCAAAAATACAACTTTTAGTGCATAAAATCGAGATTTTCAATGGCTCACTGTACTTTAAGCCCAAAAAGGCCAGCGGATTCGGATTCAGCAGAAAAAAATACGTCGAAATACGTGGCAGTTCATAAAAAAAAAGACAAAAACATTTACTAAACTAAATATACATTTTTAAACAAACTCAACTTTTCGGGGAAATAAAAAATTCACGGATATTCCAGGACTTTTTCAAGGTCAGGAAAAATTAAAATGGTGTCGAAATAGGAAACTTTCGTTTCCTATTTCGACACCAAGGCAATTTTCCATTCTTTTTACTTTGATTTAAAAATTAATCAGTTACACTTTCGCGCGGAAACAGCAGCGTAGTCCATACATAATTGATTAGTGTGTTAATTCGCGCGGGCCATATTCACCCCCTTCGCCCTATCCATAATCTCGATTCAAGGGTACACACAGGGACCATGGGAAGCCGCTGGCTTCGGCGCTAATTACTCGCTCGCCGGGCAACACACCAGTTGCCAGCGGTTATAAACACGACGCCTCGATTACTAATTGCCGCTAGCAAAACGAGCCGCGATCGCCTCTCCACTTTATATCTCAATTATTGTAATTAACCGAGGATTATAATTTACCGCAAATAAACTCGCGCGCTTACCAATAATTTCGATGGCTTCTAACGAATGAGCAACGAAGCCTGCGAAGCGGGATTCGAAACTTGCCTGGAAGATGGAAAAATCTTCCCAATAACTTCAGACTTAAGAACGAAATAGTCCGTTTTGCCCCGCTTCACTTTTTCTCTACTTCCGCGGCCGGTAGAGCTTTGTTTATGAGGCTTAAACGAATATACATTAGCTTTTTCATTAGCCTGCCACGTGGAACCTTTATCTATGAGTAACTATATAACACACACACACACACCTATATAGTTAAGTACGAGCACGTCTACGTGGCTGAGTGGCCAAGTTGCGCGGTACCGATCGTTACCTGGCTTGTCCTGGTACGCCTCCACGAATCCCGCTCCGCATTTACCTCCAAGACTAACGACGCCGGCTATCGCGAGGTCGTCCGATAAATATCAAATTCTCCGGCCCGAGCAAAAAGCATTGCCCTTGCGCCGCTCCACCCACTATCCTCTCCAATTATATCATTTGTTTTTTTTTTCATTGAAACTGTAACGCGCGAAGGACACGAGAAGCGCGAGCCTGGGAACATCGCTCGAAGAGCCCGGAATCGAAGACCGGAAGTCGAATCGTACGATGGCCATGCGTAATGTGAAAAACACACGTTGCAGGGCTGCGCGCGGGGGAGAATCGGGTGTGGATGGATCGGAGATAGGAGAGCGCGGGGCTGAGGGCAGAGTCGCCCGTAGCGCCAGTCACGGGATAAACAGGCCGTGAAATTACCTTTTAAATATTAGATTATGATTAAATGTGTACTTAGCTACTCGTGGCCGGGCTAAATGTTGGGCGCCCCGGAAAGGAGAACCCTCCACTCGGCGCAGCGCGAAGAGCTCCGGCTCTCTCGCTGGCATTTTTTTTTCCTTTTTTTATGTTGCATAAAACGGAGGCGAGGAGATAGGCCGAGGGGGAAAGCGGCTAGTGTAGAGCGATAATGGCGCGCGGAGGCTCGGATGGGAGCTTCCACCCCCTTGGAGCCACGGCGTTCGCGAGAGCTTCTGGGTCCTATCCAACGGCACGATATCAATCGGGATCCTCCGGCATCAGATAAGATTATCTGGCAGGCAGGCTGCTCAGAAAACTGGAGAGCATAATGCCGCAGGAGGACCGGGAGCGGCGACTCCCACATAGTCTCCTGATACCGCAGCTGCTGCTTTAGAAAAACTCCGCTGATAAATTCGCCAGTCCCGGAAGCCGTGAAAAAACCCGCTCGCCGAGAAGGCATTGTGTGGCCTTTGCTCTTGCGAAAATGAAAAGTCTATTGGGAAGGCGATATTGTCACTTGAACTAATTTGAATGTTCCTAAAAGTCATTTTTTTTTTTTTTTTTTTTTTTTTTTTTTTTTTTTTTTTTTTTTTTTTTTTTTTTTTTTTTTTTTTTTTTTTTTTTTTTTTTTTTAAATCTAAAGATTTTAAAATTAGAGTGGTTCGTCAAAGGTCCAAAATATGAATGATAAAATACAATGGACAAGGATAAAAATAAGTCACATCTCAATGTGGCAAAAATGGAGGATGTAAACCTCGATTTTTTTAGATGTCTGGATGTGTGCGAGAAAAATGGTCAGTCATGGGTGCGGATTTTAAATGCAGGCTTCAAGTGTTATATGCAACGCGGTGAAATATATAGGTACTATAAGGTACGTGGCTGCGCGATATTGTTACTTGAACTAATTTGAACGTTCCTAGAAATATTTTTTTTAAAGCAACCCTTATTTTCATAAACCTGACCTATACTTATATATCAAATTTTACATCAACCTTGTACTCATAACTTTATAATAATTTTTTAATTAGCAAAATCTCCAAACCAGACTAGTTCGTCAAAAGTCCCAAATATTAGCGTTAAAATACAATTGCGAAAAAAAATGGGAGATAAAATCGTTAATTTTTAGATGTCAAGACTCGTGCGAAAAAAAATGGTAAATTCAGTCGTGGGTGCGGATCTCCGATGCGGTCGTCCAGTGTTATATGCACCGCGGTGAAATATATAGGTACTATATGGTACGTAGCTGCGCAACGGCAGCAGGTACTTAAACCGAAACGATCGTAAAGGTGCGGAACTGACAGGGGCAGGTGGTTGTATCCGGCCGGTGTCTGCGATATAGGCACACGTACCTACCCCGTGTATACTATATGCATATATACAGTATAACCGAGCTGAGCGCGTCAGGTACGAGATCGCCGCGGCACCCGCACAGATATATAAATATGTATGAAATTTATACGCGATGCCCACTGGGCAATGTCCACCCCCGCGTCCGGTTCGAGCTGTTCGGACTGCCGTGCGTACCACACAGTACTCTTCACCGCCCCCCCCCCCCCCCCCCCACCCCAAGATTGATATGCCAGCCCTGAGATAAGAAATAAAAAGATACTCGGCTATCCCGTCTCCGCTTACATTAATGCATACGAGATACGTTTTTTTTATTTTCGGAAATAACGAGTGTGAGAAATAAAAATAGCTAAATTGTAAGACGGTCAAATAAAAAAATGAAAATTGCACGGTAAAAAGAGGCCTTTTCCATTCGACGAACATCTCTTGCCGGCGAACGTCTGCAAACTTTGTAAATGTTAAAATAAAAGATATGAAAAATTTAGTTTGAAATACGATTTATTATTTCAAGAATTTTTTTGTCACAATTGCGGACGAAAAATTTTTTTTACGTGTGCAGGAATATAAAGTTTAGTTAAAAATACGATTTCGTATTTCAAAAAATCGTAAAATTGACACTAAACAAAATTTCTGGATATTCGTGGATGAGAAATGTTTGTTACATGTACGGACCTTTATTTGCCGTGTACATGTTAGAGATGGAAAATTTCAAGTCGAAAATCTCGGGGGATCCGCGGGGGGCCCTGAGAGAGTCGCGGCGAAGTTCGGGATAAAACCAACCCCCTGTCGGCCGTAGCTCGGAGGGTGCGCGCACCACAATACAAGCAATAACACGCGTTCGCCTCGCTCTCTCGTCGCTCCCGTCGTTTCTGCTCTTCCACTCCTCCCCGTCCCGTAGACGATTTACCGTGATCGTCCGCTGATGCTCACGAGGAACACCCCAACGGCAGCACACAAGAAGCACGCAACGCCCCCCCCCCCCCCCCCCCCCCCCCCCCCCCCCCCCCCCCCCCCCCCCCCCCCCCCCCCCCCCCCCCCCCCCCCCCCCCCCCCCCCCCCCCCCCCCGCTCACCCTCGTCTCTTACCTTAATCGACGAACGATGATTTGGTCTTAAATAAACTTCTCACCTACCACTCGAGCGCGAGGATTACCGCTTCTCTGCTCTTCGCCCCCCCCCCCCTCCGCCCCCACTCGCCAAACCCACCCCCATCGCTCCCTTCTATTCCCGCCGCGATTATATCCTATAAAATTGTCGAGTGGTCACTTTGATTGAGTTTTCGGCTGCTCCCTATACAGATCCCGCATCTCCTCGTCACTCCATTCCCAGCGTCATCGCCGATGCCCCCCCATTCAAACGGAATTCAATTCTTCTGTCCCGACGACAGCGCTGAAAAAATCACTTTAACGGATTATCGGACAGATTTATTTAACGATCGTGCGAATAAAAATGATTTACTTAAGTATCATGTTAGATTTAGTAAATTTGTATTTAGAAAAAAATTTGCACATTTGGTGTAGTAAAAAAAAGTTTTTTGAGAATTCGGCGATCCAAGGATTCTGGTGAAATATCATTTTTATGGATTAATAGAAAAATTTGTTTATGGGACGCTAAGGTAGATAGAGTAAATCATGCGAGGTCCATTTCCGTTCGTAATCATTAGAATTATAAACGTATGGAAACTAAAAAAAAAATAAGAAAAAATCAACTACGGGGTGAGAAATAAAAGGCTGCGGGTGATTGGCAGAGATTCTGCAAGGGTGAGACGTTGTTCTTTGCGATATCATCTTACGTCTACAGCAACGAAGCGGAAACGCCCGTAAGGTACCCCCGACTTCCGGCCACGTGGGTCTTTCTCGGTGAGTCCCGACGATGTTCGGAGATCGAATATCTCCGGTGCGCTATCGTAGTCTCGCGTGGTCCAGACGGCGACGGGGTCTCGTTAAACAAAACGGAGAAGGGGGAAGAAAGAATGATCGGAGTTAGTTCGGGCAGGTACGATTATTCGGTATTATCCATAAGAATGCCGTGTGGCACGCGCCCCGCGGGGAATGCGACTTGGTTCGGCTCACCGAATGAAATTCACTAAGGGGCCAGCTGCCAACCGCGGCGATATGTGCGCTCCAGACCGACTCGGATAACGGGGCGGAGGCGGCGGGGTGTAGCGTGCCCCTTGCGGACGTCAACGCGTTCCCGACACCGGCCCGCTCTTACAGCGAGGACAACGCCTGTGGCTCCAACAGGGCCTTTTTCTGTCGGGCATGCATTGGCCGCTTTCAATGCTCAGGGCACAACCGGGACAAATCGCCTGGGGCACATATGTTATCGTTTAGCGAGCCAGTTTGCCATAGAATTCTACAGTTCAGAAGGGACTTCAAAATTTTTGCCCGCCGTCGTTCCGAAAAATGACGAAAATGGAAGGCCAAGACACTTCTGCTGTAGTGACTGCAGTGGTCCAAAGTTCGGAGTGGTAGTGTCAAGAATTTGATTCCAACTACGTTATCGAAGTTTTAGAAAAATTGAGAACGGTCGATTTCTAAATTGAAAAATGACGAAAAAGGCCAAGACACTTTTGTTGTAGCGACTGCAGTGGTCCAAAGTTTGGAGCGGTTGTGTCAAAAATTTGATTCCAACTACGTTATCGAAGTTTTATAAAAATTGAGAACGGTCAATTTCTAAATTGAAAAATGACGAGAATAGAACGCTAAGACACTTTTGTTGTAGTGACTGAAGTGGTCCAAAGTTTAGAACGGAAGGGTTAACCAATTCAGCTCCAAGAACGTTATCGAAATATTTATCAAAATTGACAGTCGCTTTCCAATTTCGACGGATCGAATTGTTAATCGATAACATATCGATGTTATCGTTTAGCGAGCCAGATTGCCATAGAATTCTACAGTCGAGGTGAGAATTCAACATTTTTGCTCGAAAAAATGATGAAAATGGAAGTCCAAGACACTTTCCTGTATCGACCAAGTTGCTCCAAAGTTTGAAGCTAGAGGGTCAAAAAACGTCATTCCAAAAACGTCATCGCCGTTTCATAAAAATCGACGCAGTCGATAGCTTCCAAATCCAACGGATCGAATTATTTCTTCAAAACGATTAACCATTTTTATTTACTTTTTCGCCTGAAATTGCGTCAGGGCCTTGAATGAGAAGAAAAGTCGAGAAATGGTTCCCGGATGGAAGGGAGAGCGAACGGATTTGTCGCTGGCGTTGTACTTAATGCGTAATATCCCATTTAATCTCGTATGAAAAGGTGCGAGCGAGGGCCGTCGATTCGACTCGACGACGTGCGGTTCACTACGATAGAATAAAGACGCTTGCACACGGGCGGGGTTCCTCGTCGCCCTGTCGACGTCTTTCCGTCGGGGGTGGCTGCCGGGGAGCGCGCATTGAGCCGTCCGAGCCACTCGCGGAACGCTCTATATATCTATATGTATACACATGCACATATATATATATATATATATATATATGTGTGTGTATACTCCGAGTCTCGTCTGAGTAGAGGAATCGAGGGAGAGTAAAGAAAGAGAAGAGAAGCCAGTGGGGAAGGGGGAGGGGGGGGGGTTGAAGAAAGAGAGAGACGAGAATGGCCCCCGGAGGCTGCCGGGGGCGGCAGATGCTAGCCGGTACACGCTGGACCAGTTCCTTAGTTCTTACCACCGACACTTTTAGCGCAACCCTCGGAAACCTACCGCAAAATCACCACTTTCAGGCAACGTCCTCCTCCACGCCTCACGACTTTGCTCGCCCGATTTTCTTTCATTTCCGCGAGAAACGAAAGTCCCCGGGAAATAACAAAAGGAAAACTCCGAGAATAACCGCGGATGAAAACGGCTTTCCAATGAACGAATATCTATTATGACCGGGGCTTCACTTTTCGCCCCCCTCAATATTTGGATTGAGTGCTGGTAATAATTCGGCCGCCTCTTATTCCACTCGATGAGCAAACATCTCGAGAATTTTATGATAGCTTTCCTCGATGGGGGCGAGAGTGGGATCGATGTTCCCCGTTTTAGGATCGAGCTGGTGAAACGATGGAAAAAAGGGAAATTGGGAATTGGAATGAAACTACGGAAATTCGAGATTCAAGCGGTACGCCGGGTGAATAGTGCAAACCTGTGTCTGATTTGATGATTATGGCATGAAAAAAAAAAAAAACTGAAAGTCAGCGGAATTAAACTTACACAATGGACGAGACTGTTACGAGCCGCGTTGCAAAGCGTTAATTGGAATATTCATCGATCAAACCATATTCAACGACGTAACAATGTCTTGTGCTAAGAGGAAACGACGAAGTGTCGCCTGATCCCATTTTCCAAGTTCAATGTCTATCAACAGCGTCGTTAAACACCTGCGATGGTGCACGACGATTGCGCAACTAGAAAGCGTACGATTTTACGCACCGTAAGTGTGTCCGCGTACATTATCATCATTCATAAATGCTGCGATTTTTTTTGCATTATTCACGAACATTTTACTCACTCGGCCGTTTGCGTAAAATTAATGCCAGTTCAGCGATACGACGATTTATCGAACGTAACAACATCGGCAGCAGTGATAAACGATATACGCTTAAAAAAAAAACCCGTAAACTTACACTCAAACAAAAAGGAATGAAACACAAAAATCTTCCGCGTTCTGCAGTCCCGCCCATGTCGTGACACGATATCAAAGTAAAATGAAATAATTTGCCCGTAGCGTGAAAACTGGCACCGCAGAGCGTGTAAAAGTACTCCTCGAAGTCCCCGTTATTTATTTTCGCCCCTTAGAATCGACGGTTATCCTCGCCGAGCACGCGATACAACAGAGTTAGTTTCGTGACCGCTTGAAAAAGCCCCCATTGTCTCTTGACAATCGATTCCCGTCTGTTTCTATTACCCCGAATAATTCTTCAGCCCCGACAATCTCAATCGCGGTCGGCAACGACCCTTTTTATACACTGTGAGAAGGATCTAGCAAAAACTACCGATCATCTATGAAAAATTACCATCGCCACCTATGGTGGAAAGTCTCAGATTATCCAAGAATTTTAACCGTAATATCTAAGAAAAATTCTTATAAATCCGGTACAGTAGAACCCCGATCAACCGAGGTCGGATTTATCGGGAAGCAAATTAACCGTGCGTGTTCCGCGGTTTTTTTGTAATGCGCGGAGCAAACCAGTCACTGAGTACTTCCAGAAAATGACTAGCTTAATTACTATTAATGAAAGAAAAATATCCAAAACTTTACATTTTAGTGGACACTATTTAACAATTAGGTGCAAGTTGTACCAAATGACATAGTAACTAGTCAAAATAAAGTTGCATCATTAGCCATTACTGACTTATATACTTTCGCTGTCCAGTTCGGATTAACCGGGATTTCGATTATCCGGGTCTCTTCGGTCCCGAGCATCCCGAATAATCGGGGTTCTACTGCACTTCCTACCATAGGTGGCGCCCTAGCGCCCTACTGCTATGTGCTACGGTAATATCTCTCAATATAGTAATATTTACCAGATCCTTCTCTCAGCGTAACGTCGCCGCAATCCGGCGCTCGCAGCGCCACCCCAGCGGCCATCGGTCGCGAAACTCGGTTACCCAACTCCAAATGAAAGATCCTCGGACTTCCCGATATATCTTCGCCGCCCGGTGCGATAAAGGACGGAGGCGAGGGAGAACGGAGAGTAGGAAAAGGTCCGAAGGCAGCCGGCACGCGCCACTCGAGCAAAACTCCTCCTTGGCCCTCCTCTTTGGCTATTCATCTCGGGGCGATGATTCTTGCCGGGTGAAGAGAGCCTGAAAGCTGAGCGCGTAACCATAGCCCAATCGAGTGTTATACGAGAAGCTACGTGTGTCCGTCCCGTACGTGTGGGCAAGAACGAGATAGCGAATCTCCGTAACAGCACACACGAGGTGGTACCACGCCCGTGGAGTATATCGGATGATGCAAATGGCACGCGAGACTTCCGGCTGCGGCGCGGCGCGCACAGCCTTAGCCGGGGTATCGAGTTTGCTGGCCCATTCTACTCGGGGCTTTCAAGAACTCTGCAATTGAGCAAGAGAGCGCCCGGGAATCGAGGTCTCCTGAGGGTTCGTGAATGGAAGCGGAAGCGGTGCGCGAGAGAGGGTGAGCAAACCAGCAGCAGCAGCAGCAGGATCAGAGGAGCAGCGAGCGCCGGCAGACCCGGCGGCGAACGACGTCGTCGACGTCGCCGTGAACACCGTGCAATCCCTTTTGTTGTACTACCCGATTGTCTATGAGACGGGGCGTAGGCGTGGTCCCAGACGCAATAAGGGAACGCGCCAGTTTACCGTACCGTGAATTGTTCCTTGATCTTCGAATGCCTCTCCGTCGCGTTAATTCGATGAGGTCGATAAACGTCAATATCACATATTTTTGCATACAAAAATATAAGATCGTTCGACTTCATTGAATTTGCTTCGATCAAATAAAGTTATGTTTGTTCCCCTCGTAAAATACCCGGCACCCTTGTCTGCAAATAAATGCAGTCTGACGAAAAAATTAATCTGATGATGTTTTTTTATTATTGTAATTATCTTATAATACAATGATAATTTATTAGGATATTTATTTTTTATCGAGAAAATTTATTTTAGCGATACGAAAAAACGTTGATCGACAAAAGCGACGACGCCAAGCGGTTTCGACGAGATTCCATAATAATGGTAATAAGAGAGTATAATGATAATAAAATAATACAAAAAATATAAGATCGTTTGACTTCATTGAATTTGCTTCGATCAAATAAAGTTATGTTTGTTCCCCTTGTAAAATTCCCGGCACCCTTGTCTGCAGATAAATGTAGTCTGACAAAAAAATTAAACTGATGATTTTTTTTTTAATTGCAGTAATTATCTTATAATACAATCATAATTTATTAGGATATTTATTTTTTATCGTGAAAATTTATTTCAGCGATGCGAAAAAACGTTGATCGACAAACGAGACGACGCCAAGCGGTTTCGACGAGATTCCATAATAATGATAATAAGAGAGTATAATGATAATAAAATAATAGACGAGCGTATGCCGCACCGGCGGAAAGGGAGTGTACGAACGGCAATTAAACAATGCCGTGCTGCCGCCCGGCAGCGACGATTGTTTTCCTGACTTTCATATAAATAACCCGTCGTCATTATTTCGTCGGGAGCGCTGAGCGAGAAAGCGGCGCGGCGGATCTCGGGTTACCGGCATCGGGGGTATTGTATTCTCGCGGCGAGGAGCCAAGAATCGGAGTATAGGAAGCCCGAACGTGTACGCGTGTGTGTAACCAGACATGGTGCACGTGCCGGCTCGTAACAGGCGGTTTGATGGATCTTTAAGGGTGTCTCGACAGCCTCGAGCACAAAAATTCAAAATTTCTTAAACACGCGAGAATGTTTTTTTTTTGCTTTCCGGAGATATTTCTGAACTTAACTTCGCGGCTAGGTTCGAAGGACGAATTCGAACAATGAACTGAAAAAAAAATCGAGCAGCCAGAGTGGCTCATAGGCAACGTTTGAAGGAGCGAAATGAGCGACAACGGCACACTGAGGTGTAGCGTTCCAAATGAGGGGGTTTCCCATGAACCCCGTGCCGCAGTCGTGTACGGGCCGCGAGAGCTTTTATGAGAAGCGACGCTCGGCCGAGGGGTGATTTCCGGTTAAAATGGGCGAGTCCCGGAGAGCGAGGGGGCAAAAAAACAGTTGAGTGATAACGAGGCACCTCATATGGTGTGCCCTGCGATCGTCGTGTACCGTCTCGTCGTACCTACTGTGAAGTAGGTACTCCCCGCAGTGGACCGCACAGCTGTGAACCCCCCACGAACTTAGGGCCTCCTCTGCTACCAAAAGCCAAACGTATTCCGCTCGTTCGTTTTTCGATCTCTGCTCTTCGAACGATTCCACCCCATGAAATAATTAAATCTACCGTTATTTCAACTCTTAAACTGTTTGTTTCGATTAGTTCAATATCTTAGGGGTAAGAGCACTAGCAAAAAACCCTAAAAATGATCAATTGCAGGTATTATGAAATACTCAAATTTACCGCAATTTCAACTCGTAAACTATGCTCCAATTATTGCAAGTTTTAGGGGTAAGAGCACTGAAAGTAGAAGTAATAGAAGTAAAATCGCTTCGATGGATCCGAAGTTCAAAAAACCCTAAAAATGATCAATCCGACGAAACCAAAAAAAAAAAAAAAATTGTTAAAAAGATCTTGAAGGGTCACTGGAATTGCGATCCGTCCGTGATTGCAGGTATTATGAAATACTCACATTTACCACTATTTAAACTCGTAAACTATGCTGAAATTATTGCAAGTTTTAGGTGTAAGAGCACTAAAAGTAGAAGTAATAGAAGTAAAATCGCTCCGATGGATCCAAAGTTCGAAAAGCCCTAAAAATGATGAATTTGACGGGCTCGAGGCAGAACAAAAATGGACGAAACGATCTTGAAGGGTCAGTGGAATTGCGACCCGACTGTGATTACGGGTCCGACGACAACTGGGCAATTTCGAATCGGCTTAAGAGCCATTCGCGCACGCGTGAGCGAGCGAGGGTAGTTTTGCGGTCGCGAGTTGTAGGCACCACTATTGCGTGTTGTATAGCACGTGTACACTGTAAACGTAAGTATACGCGCGCTGGGTTAAAGAGGGTGGAAGTGCGACGGGGGTATTGTGTCTCCTGTCATCCTCAGCCGAACCTTACTTAAACCCCCGAATGCTAATTATACCGTCAACGGTTTCGCGCGCCCGTTCCCGTTTCGAGCCGAGGAAAGGAGGAGAAACGAGTGTCAGGGATGGAACAATAGTGGAGACCGGGGGGAGTACGGACACCCTCCCGCTAGACCTGTTCTAGAAACTACGCTCCTTCTCTTTCCGGCTCCGAATTTGCTTTAACCGCGCTTTAACTTTTACCCCGGGAGCGGCGCAAACTTTGTCGTTCGTGAAAACCCTTTACAACTCTCCGCTCATCCCCCGCCACTTAGCTACGAAACGACGTGACGCTCGTGCAAACTTCGACTTCACCGTACGCATGGAATATCGCGGGTTTGCTATAAAAAAAAACCTTGAGTCAAAGAGGAAAATCGGTATTTTGGGACAAAGTCGAGACGCCATTGACGATTCGGCGAAACAATATTTTTTGTTGCTTCCGACCTGGCAAAAGTTCCTCACTAATCGCAGCGCGAATAAAGCGACAGCGTAGTCTTCGATATGTATATTTGTATTTTCTTTTCTCTGAATCATGGCGTTGTTTTTACGTAGGAAACAGTTAAGCTTTAAAACGGAACAACCCTTGGAAAAGCACTGGCGGCAGTAAACCAGCGATGCATATCGCCGTGTGTCTTCTTATCGCTCGGGCGTACGCCCAAAGTGGTTAGTACACCCTGGCCGGTTGCTCTTCGTGCGGAGGAAAGAGCGATGGAAGCGAGAAGTCATGAGCAAGGCACCTAAGCCACCTGCACGTTTGCTACTCCTCCCTCTACTTCGCCGTGTACGAGCTCGTTCAAGAGAGAACGGTTTTGTGATTGATGAACCGGTAGCACGCAAGGACTTTCCACCTTCGAGTTTAGATATACATCCTACGTATATATGTGTACAATGTCTGTCTGTACAAGGACTTGGCATCAAAAACTCGCGCCACGAAAAATCACCCTCGACCACTTGACTCCACCGACCTCACATTTATTATTCACTCTACTATGCTAAAAATGTATAGTTTATAGTAATTCTTCAAATGAACTCAAAATCCCGTAAAATCTTATCGCTTGGTAGATTTCGGCGAGATGAAATACCAAAGGTCTTTCATCATAGTATATTTGTATGTTTTAGGACGATAGCTCAAATATGTATGGAAGTTGGACTAAACTTTTTTTTTACTTCAAAATAGCGTTAAATCTCGAAACGAGTCTCAATTTTCATGAAAATTGCACCGAATGAAGAGATACGACCACTTTACTGGTGCCCAAAATTTCCAAATCGTTTCCCAACTCCAGCCGGTTTAGACGATGCGAGTCTGTCACACACATACACACATACACATCAGGACGTCAGCTAGAAATCGCATTTCTCGACGGTGTAGACTTTTTTAAGCAGAGCGGTGTAAATACCTAGAGTACTTGAAGTACGTGTTGAAGTATCAAGTATTTGAAGTACAGAGCACTGGGTAGTTCTTGAGTACCGACGTGCTGGTAGAACAGAATTGCTGACTCGGTACTTGATACTTCACTACCTACTTCAAGTACTTATTGTACTTGCCGAGCTCTGATTTTAAATACTCTCACATTAAAAGCTGATTTTTTTAATCTAGAGGAAGCAAAAAATAAAAAAAAGAATCCTCATCACTACAATGACACTCGTTCATTCACCTCTTACACTCCATCCTCGGGCTATCGATAGAAAATAAACGAAGTGAAAGGACACGATATAAAGAGAGAAGTGTTGATTCGGCGATTCACCGGCGGAAGATCGGCTGCAGGGATCGAAGCCCGAACGAAAGACTTCTCGCGGCTGGAGGTAATTAACGGCTCGACAACGCGACGAGTAAATTTGCAAAGCCATTTCAAGTTTTCGCCGATCTTGCACGCTCCAAGCCAACTCCCCGCTCCTCTCCGCCTCATTCCATCCTCGGACTTTCTTTAAGTTATCGGGAGAGCCGGAGCTGCACCGGCGAACTGATGATATCCGGTTCGAGAGAGCCGCTAATAGTTTGGCGCGCTCAGTGCCTGATTGGATTCGTCCGACCGTTCGTAACTACATCGGTAAACTTTGCACATTTAGCGCACCGACGCGCGCCCGCGCTCGGGATTCTCGTTTTGTTACGAACCGGTATAGTTTCGAGTCTTCCGAGACGAGGAGGCTTTCGA
>JAPYZD010002978.1:0-24080 GCA_030522725.1 Ichneumoninae sp. B BG-2022a
TCAGATTTTTACACCATCAAGAAGTACTTGCAATTTTCTCTTATTGTTGTCGAACTTATGCGAAGTCAGCGCGCAGCGAGACTCCCTCCTTAAATGTGCAAAATTTTTTTACCGTGTATGTTTTATAAAATTTATACATTTTTACCTACATTTTTTTTATCTCTACTCTTCTGTGATTTTACATTTGCTTTGACGTATCGTGCGAGTCGGAGGAGCCTTCTGCAAAGAAGAATTTAGCACGGTGCGCGAAGCTAATGACCGCACGAGGGTCAGTCGCGGAGTCTCTCGACACGAGCGCAATGCGCTTATGCGTGCTCGCGGAATTTGTCACGGTTCGGTTTTCGGTACCTTCCCTCTCTCGCTCGCGGGCTCTGTAAAACGATACTCTTGTGTTACGTTCTGTCCGAGAGTCTTTAGCTCTCAGCTGCTATTCTTCTCGCCGCTGGACCTCTCTCGCCCGGCGTAATGCGTATACGGGCCTACAGCTGCGAGAACTCACGAGAAAGGGATGAGTGTCGCACATACGGTTTATTATAGCGCGTACGCAAAGCGCTCGGACTCGGTATTCAATTAATCTGACCCTGAGGAGAGACGGCAGTTTTATGACTCGCACGCAACGACGGTGGCAAAGCTCCCAAGACGCAGTCACGACTTGCAGGTGGAATGGAAAGGTTGCTGTAACGAGACATACGGATCGTATTTCACTTATTTATTCCTATTGGATCGCATGCTTGCGTGACAAGTTAAAAATATAGAAAAATTGTAAATTAATAACTTTGCATTAAAGGTACAAAAAAAGAAGAAATTCTACTCGAAAGATATAATCTCGCTGAAAAGAATGTCTCTCATTACTTAATAAAAATATGAACAGTTTTCTCAAAATCAAAACAGATCGTCAACGTCGATCTGCTCATCGATCGACGTTGAACAGATTTGGAGTTGTCGAGAAAAATGATTTTCGTAGAATCAGCCAACGCGAGCATGGCGTTACAGCAAGGTTGCTGTAACGGGACATAGGGATCGTATTTCACTTATTTATTCCTATTGGATCGCATGCTTGCGTGACAAGTTAAAAAATAGTAAATTAATACCTTTGCATTAAAATTACAACAAAAAAAAAAAAAATAAGAAATTCTACTCGAAAAATGCAATATCGCTGAAAAAAATGTCTGTCATTATTTGATAAAGATATGAACAGTTTTGTCAAAGTCAAATCGTCGACGTCGATCCGCTCATCGATCAACGTTGAGATTTTGAGTTGTCGAGAAAAATTATTTTCGTAGAATCTGCCAACGCGAGGATGCCGATGTTGAGACGCGAGTTAGAAGTATGGAGGGAAATAGAAAGTCTGGTGCGATAGAGAAAAAGTAAGAAAAAAAATAGTGAGCGTAGAGTGAGCCGTTAACCGATGACGTATATTAGGGATACTCTGGTCGAGTAGGGTACCCGAGGACGAGGATCTCACCCCGCGCAGCTCTGAGACCCTCCCTGTCCTTTACCGGCTATAAAAACCACTCGCTTTCCTCCTCGACCCTTAGCCAAAAGGCCAATCGTCTTCCCCCACCACGCAGCCCTTATCGATCCAGAAAAAAAGGAGCGCATTCGGCCACCGAAAGACCGAGTGAAATAGAAACGGTTATTCTTCGACTCTCCTTCACCGCTATACTGTTTACTTTTACATCCATCGCCCACTCGCACTCGCGGCGAACACTCGATTTTCACCTTTGTTCAATCAATTATCATCTTTCCGACATTTTATTAAAAGATAAGAAAAAAAAATTGAAAAAATAACAATCTCATTCCCAGTCTATACATACGTAGCTTTATAGAAACCCGTTCAAAACTTGACCGCGATTAAGTGAAAAAAAATCATGAATCATTCTCTTATCAACCGTTAACGAACGGACGAAAGCGATGCAATTACTTGTACAATTTGCATTAGCCGGAAGAATGATCTTGATCGAACAGTGTGTGTATTTTTTTTTATACAAGCTCAGTACGAGAAGGTGAGGTACCAGCTGAGAAATAAAATCACAAGAGAACACGAAACCCTTGCCCGGTGAAAAGAGTGCAATATTGTTTGCACGTGCGCAGATATGCGATCAAGGTAGTTCTAAATAAGTCTTTGAGCTTGAGAGGTTCACATATTGTCCGGCCAAGCAGGTAAAGATTAAAAGTACAATGTAAGGCAGAGCGGGGCAAAGTGGACCATTTTAAACAATTTTTCGCGAGGCATAAAAAAGGATCCATTTTACCCCGCCCTCTCCTATATTTCTTCCCCTTCTAATTCTCAAGTGGAGTGAATCTCGAATACTTCGATGTTTAATCGCGATGGTCCATCGCGATTTTTGTCGTTTTCATTTAAAGTTTTACAAACATCTAGTCAAGGTCTCACTGGTGCTGAACATCGTACAAATCTTGCCGGCGCAACGTCGTGATTAATTAATCATTAAAGCACCGAGCTCGACCTCGAGACCGCGAGAATCTGCTCGGCCATCGCTGAATAATTAGCGCGTGCCTACGAATCTGGCCATCATCTCGAAAGCAAACGAGCTAGCCTAGTCGGGTTCTCCCTTGCTGGGCTCGAATCACCCACTTAGACTCGTCCCGCTCGCACGAGCAACTCCACCAACACATCTTCGCGATGTCTTGACTCTACGTGCTGAACTCTCTAAGTACACGTTGCAGCGTTTTTTTTCTTCTTTTCTTTCTTCGACCACCTCTCGTCGCTTATCGATGGAGCTCGAAAGCTCGCGCAGCACATTACGCAGCAGAAACTCAAGACTTTACAATCCTTTTTTCCCTTTTTTTTACATCCCTCGTTTTCTGGCCCCGCTGCGTACGACTTCGAGGAAACGTCGAATTGTCGAGTCGCTCGAGTTACGTACTCAGTTGTATGCAAAGTGCGGTAGCTCGCGCATCGTTCAGTCTTCGGTTCGAACTTTGGATTTCCTGGACGACTCTCGCTGACTTCACTTTTTTTTCCTTACTTTCCTCGCAGTGGACGAAAGATCAACGATAAGATTATTTCTTACGTCGTTCTCGCACTCTCCGCTGTGACCTGCACTTTGCACCCTGCACGATCGAAAGTATCGACTCGTAACTCGATGCTACCGGCTATAAGAGCTCGATTTCCAATGATTCAGGGTACAAAGTTACATAAAAATAAATAAAAGTAAAAAATAAAACGGCAAAGTGGAATGGTATAGAAGCAGCGAGAAATCGAGATTCAACCCCATAGCCGGGACACTCGTAACGCCGATTCTCTCGTAAAGTTCACCCTCGTAACCTTCCAGTATAGACTTTTTTTCATCCCTCACGACGGAGCTTTACGTTCGCAAGAAATTTCGAGCATCGCTTAAATGAACAGAACCAGCATGGGTTACTTTTGTACATCCAAAACCCATCATCCTTTTTTAAACAATTCTGTTCAGATCTCACTGGATATAATTTTTGCCCTAACACGATGAGTTTCACGGAAACTCAATATAAAAAAACTGAGAATATTCCTGCCATTGGAGTGTCCACAAACTTGACCGACCGGGTTCCCTGTTTCACAAGGTAGCCGAATGTCCCCGTGACGAAGTAGCAGCGAGGCTACACTGCTGTACAAACTTTACACGGCAACATTTTATATCTTTTTTACTACTTCCGTCCGAGATTTTTTCCCCCATTTTCTCGTCAATTTTTTTTTTTCATATTCAATTCGACAATACATTTTTTTTTCTTTGCAGGAATAAAACGCCGAGCTGGAAACCTGTCGGGAAATCGAGCTGAGGAGCTGCTGCGCCACATTGGTGTTGTGAATAGTGCACAGCAGTGTATAGTAGTGTATAGTAGTGTACGGTAGTGTGTAGTGTAGTGAATAGTGGAATATAGGTATACGGGTGGTATACAGAGTCCAGGCCTACAACGCCCAAGACGATCGCATGTCATATCAGCAATCATCGTCGTCGTTGTTGGATACAGGTATGTCTTTGTATAATACTGTCGCGATAGTGCTCCGGCGAGAGGGAGCGAGAGGAGAAACGGAGAGGGAGGTTTCTTAGCGGTAAGGCACTCTCTGTCCCGGTGGCTCGCACAGCGTGTGTATATTACCGGGATTTAGTTCGTGGGGTCGCATGCGGAGACTGATGTGCGACCACGGAGACCGCCTCGTCGGAACATGCGAGCCGACGTATACGTACAACGCGCTCTCCGGACTGTACTGTGCCGCATTATCGCAAGTAACTCTCTCGGCCCTCGGGCACGAACGACCGAAAGATGATTTTCAATTGATCGAAACACCGCTCCTTCGAGACGGGAAAACTCATAATTTTTTAGAAAAGGGTGAAAGCTCGTGAAACTATCGACACGATTAGGGGAGAGTGGGGCCAAATGGAACTCCATTTGAGATGAAACTTTTTCATGTCCAGCAATCCGTTTCGCCCCACTCATCGCCTGCCTCGAGCATCGTGCACTCGATAGATCAATGGATCCTCGATTTTTCGGTTCAATGGATCAAAGGTTCTGAGGTTTTTCATCAAATTTCGCTTCAGCTAATTTTTTTTTTTTTTTTTAACTCATCCAATATTGAAATTCGCAAGTTTTCAGTGAACAGTAGTGTGTACGTGTGTCGATATCGTGTACAGGATTGATGGTATTACTACTAATTGGGAAAAGGGCCGCAAACGAACGAAGTATAAGCAGGTTAATTGGATAAAGTTTTACCAGCGTCTCGAGTCAGCGGTAATTCAACCGCCACTCGGCACAGCTTTGTACACGCGGTATACGCGATCGTGAAGAGAGAGAGAAAGAGAGTGTGTATGTGTGTGTGTGTTTAGACTTCTTGCGCGGTCATAAGATATGCATGTCCAATATCAGCCCGGAGGGACAGAAAAGTCGCGTATAGCGTGACTTCCATGTTTCAGGTCAGAACGATATATTTTCCCATTGCGACGTTATGTTATTTTTTTATGTATATATATTTTTTCTTTCACCTTGTTGAGACACTCGTTGATTTTACCCGACAGCGGTTTCGCCTTTTCGCTGCCAACCGTTTACACATACTTCTCTAACTAATGCAGGAATTTATATTATGATATTTAAAATTCTTGCGTCTTTGACGTTCGGGGTGGCAGCTTTACAGAAAAGCGACATATGCGAGGCGAGACATCGATTTTTACAGATTCACCGCGCATCTGTCGATGGAAGCGTGCCAGCCGCGAGTAAAATCTCTCACGCCGGAAGTCATCAGTTATCAAGACAACAAACGATTTATTTGCCGATTCGGCATCGCCATCCAAAAATATATTTCATCAAGAAAATAGCAATCTACAGGTTTGATATATCGATCATATAAAAATACCGAATTCGATATAAAGGAAAAGTGGTGAATATGGTCTGGTCCATAAACCGAGAAAAAAAATTGGTTTGCTTGACTAATAGTCGCAATGACATGGGTTCGAAGCTCTCATTTGATTGGTCAAACTAAAGCCTTGTTCCGTTAAGCGATTATTTACTTCAAGCAAACAAATTTCTCGATACAAACAAACATTTTTGTTCTTGCAGCCAAATAACACCATTTGAACGCATGTCACTGTTAATCCCCCTTAGTTAATCCAACCACACCCAGAAAAAAAAATTATTTGACGGGCACCATTTATTTTACTCAAACCAAACAAACGGTGGCCGTCAAATAAATTTTTTTTCTAGGTGCATTTCTTTTCATCAGTGTATACCATCGATTCAAGGGGTAATCGGACTGGTCCATATTCACCCCCTTTGCCTCATAACGAATATATATTTTAGCGCATAGATTTTATTTCCATCCGGGATGCCTTCACCGAGCGTATTTTTCTCTGGGGCTCGATACCGCATCGATCGCCATCGAATTAATCGGATTTAAGTTTATCGTCGACTCGTTCGCGTTACCAGCCACAGAGAGTGAGGGAGAACACGAAATGAGCTTTGAGCTGAGAATTTGATTGGTAATTCTTGTCATGGCACCCCGTCGATCGTCACCCTTTGCGCGGTGCCTCTCTCGTCGTTACCAGCACGTAGCAGCAGCTCGGTTCGCGGTTGCACGACATCCATATACGTACGAGTTTAACTCACACACGTCGCCGTGTGGCCTAAGGGTCACAGGTGCAACGAGAACGAGCGAAGAGGATCGTTTATACGTGCGATGGTATTTAAGTGGGGTTTTGGGTGGGGTAACGAAAAGCCGCAAACGTGGCGCGTGGGTCGAGTGTGCGAGAGTATCGTAAGAGTGGGCATTCGGGTGGAAAAATGCAACTAAACGCGAGTAATTGGAAGCCCGGGGAACTCTAGGCTCGTTCGACTCACACTAATTCACGGCGCAGAAGTCGTACGGAGAGAGCCTCGTGCAATCCTCACTTTGCCCCTCCCCCCTCCCCTCTCCTCCCCCCCCGCTCGGTGATATAACTCACCCGTCCACCCTCACTTCGCCGCGACAGGGACGAATCTCCCCCGACATTTTAATATTCGTGAATAATTTCACATTTGGTATCGACAAAAAAAAAATACGCGAAAAAAAAATGTCGAATGCCGCCCTGGGTATAAAATGTTCGGTTCTCATTACGTGAGTATAAAAATAAAAAATGAAACTGAGAGTTGAATTTTATCGAACGCTTCGACGCGCATGTTCTACTTTGCTCTGCCCTCTCGTAAACGAAAGGCCGTCGTACGAGCGAAAAAATTGAAATAAATAAAAAGTAGGTACGGGCGTTTGATTTTCATTTGACAATCGGGTTCCTCGTAGTTTCCCTCGCCGGATAGATTTACCGGTACATTTTTGTACATTAGAATATTTTTTTATTTCGTTTTTTATTACCGACTCGTCATAGTCTGCGATCGGGTTTGAAGTAACTTTCGACGGAGCATTTAATACAATGGGCTGCCTTGTGTCTCTCGCGTTCCGGAATGAACGAGTGACTGGACGCGGTCGATGTTTCTTTCGAAGTTAAAAATCGGGCGAAACTTCGAGGGTTGCCGGATGATCTCATGTTTCAACGGGGCTCTTCTGTTTTGAAAACAAAAATTGGAACGACGAAAGCTATTATCATTCGACGGTCGAGAGAGTTCGTGGAGCTGAAAACGATGCCTCGTAAAAGGCCGCTTCGACGAAACGGTGAAGAATTTTCGATGCCGAAAAAGGCGCTCATACCGCGTTCCAGCTCGTTACACTCGTTCGACATATATACGTATAATAATTTCGTTTTTTTTTTTTTTTACCAAGGGTCAAATAGTTTCGGAGCGACGGGATGCAATCTCGTGTGTAACAGAACAGCACACGTTCGTCCACGGAAAATTACACGAAGTCTTGTGTGTAATTCTCGATAATAACTCGAGCGATTCATCCGGCTGCGTGGCTCGGTAATCGAATCTGTGCGCTCGAATCCTCGAGAGCACGAATATCCTCTCCCTCGGTATGCTGTCGCAGCCGGGGGTTCGCCCGGCTTTTGCGGGGGCTGCGGAGAAACGAGAACGAAGTGATTTAAGACGGTCTCTCACCCTCTCCCGCGTGCGCCCCTTCCGGTTCCGCGTAATCGTCGTGGTAGCCCTCCCTTATTCACCGCGAAAACCGGGTTCTATTATACCGCTATGTGCATACGCATCGTCCGTGGTTAAGGAACGAGGAGCAGACAAGGGTTGCGACTCGTGGACCATTTTACTGTCAATATTATATTGTATGCGTCGATTTCTTTCTTTGATACCTTGCGAATAAATTCACGGGCGTTATACAAAGGAATTTTTAGTCGGTGCAACTAGAAAAGTGAATTCGTTCGACAATTATGCGCTTCAGTCGAACAAAATATCGTTTAGCGACACAATATTATCAAATTAAACGGAGAAGCAAACTAAACGATTGTTTAGTTTGCCTTTCCAATGCGACTATTCTTTTGGTGATTTATTTCAATTATTCGAAAGAGTAACGGCTGATTTGTAAGGGGGTCCGTTCGTCAATATTTAAGTGCACTTAAAATTGTTGTTCAGAATTGGGAGGAGGCGTTAAAATAAAAAATGTTAAATAAAAATTAACTTTGCATTTTACAGCATACATCTAATATACTAGCGATAAATTTGTGCAATTCATGAGCGATCGATCTCTCTCGCATTGTTCATTGGGCGATCGGTTTTCCTATCGTCCTTCTCATCGGGCCGAGCACGTTAATAATTTAATAATTTAATAATTTAATAAACTTTTGATTTGTACACATCTATAAATAGACTAGTCTGTCTTCAAAAACAGTTCTATTTTCTTCCGAGGTCAATGATGGTGTCGACAGGGCATCGATGAAGAATAAACTCATCGGTAAGTTTCAGTAACTAACGTGATCATCAATATTCGAGACTAAAGATTTTTTTTGTTTTCGCTTTTTAGCATACCATTTCGAGTGTTATGTTCAAGAGGGGATTTCGCTTGTGTACAGAATTTGTGGATTTTCGTTGCGGTTTTGCGGTGGCACGAAGGGGGGAATGTTTCTGTCCCTTGTGAACATATCCATACCCATTGGAACAGGAAACACCTCGACTTCAGCGATATTGCTATCGGTGAACAGGGAGCGTTACATATATGAGAGGGAGGCCAGGCGTTCTGGCGCCCGCGCGCTTCACAGTCAGAAAACCCTCGGAGCCATTCACTGATTCAAATTAATCACAGCCACGCTGGAGACCGCCGTTGCGAGCGTCGTGGAGGAATCGCTCACCCCGTCGGATCGAGGGCGCTTCGCTGGCTTTCGTCGACGCCATCGCTCAGCTCCTCCGTCAAGGCATCCGGGCCTCTTCCGTTAAAACATACCGCGCAAGCCATCACGACCCGCTACCGCAAATCCCACAGGCATAAACTCCACGTGCCAGAGAACCGCGTCTCATCCAATCCAGACGGTCCCGAGAAACTGCAAAATCGTCGCAGCTACCGCCAGGCATCTAACACCGAATTCAATTAATTCAATCTTAATTGCGGAATTTAGTTTCCATAGCTTGCAGCAAAGAGCCCTTGCGGCAAACATAGTTTTACTCCGCGAGTAGAAACTTAGAAGAAAAAAATATATAACAAATTTGAATATATTTTTTTTCATCTCCCTAGGAATTTGCCTGCATTTATATCCGTTAAAGACGTAAATGTCCTTATTTCGCACGGTGTATCACGGAACAGAGAAATGTTCTTTTCGAAATATAAAAACCGTTTCGCCCCCGCGAAAGTGAGAGAAGTGAAGAAACGAGTTTTTCATCATCCCGGCGACTCCGACGACTGTAGCGCAGAGAGCGGAGCGAGAGAGGGAACTGCGAGACCTCAGCACGGAGTCGGAGACGGAGGGATATTTCCTTGAGAAACTTTTGTTCCTGCCGGGTAGAAAAGCTCGCTGAGAGACAGTGGGCCATAAGGGCGGGCGGAAAGCAAGAGAAGAACGAGAGAAGAGTGAGGCGAACGAGTCCGCAAAAGTGCTCTTTAGAATTAGAGCAGCCCGGCTGGATGGTTTTTCTCTCGTTCTTCTCATCTCTTCGCTCAGTTTCCTTCCATCGCGGTTTCGCTCGCCTACAACAGCCCGGGTCTCGAATTCTTCTGCCGTTCTTTTTTTCTTTTCTTTTTTTCCGCAATCCTCTCGCCCTCTCTCGACTCTTCGCCATTCGCCTCTCCTCGATGAGTCCGCGAGGCGTCTCATCACGGAACATTACCCTCCACAACTCTCTCTCACCCTCCCTTTCGTTCTTTCTTCCTCCCGCTCGCTTTCTCCTCTCTGTGCGGGAGAAGCTCGAGCGAAGCTCGCGGATTCGCGAAACCTCAGCCCTGATATTCAGCTTCTGGCTCGACTGGCGTTCCCTGCAAAAGCACGCAGTGTGTACACCCAACCACTATCCCACCCCACCCTTTACAGGGCACCAGTCAGCGGAGCAGCCCTTCTTCCCCCCCCCCCCCCCCCCCCCCCCCCCCCCCCCCCCCCCCCCCACCCCCCCCCCCCTTATATATATTCTCCTACAGAGTCTCTCCACTCGAAAGAAAGAAACCTACGGTTCTTCTATGGTACCGAGATTGTAGAATGAATCTTGTATCCACGCGTTTTACTGACCGGAAGTACTCGACAATCTCGTTCAGACATCAAAGATTGCGAATTCGATGATTTTTTACTCGTTTTTATTGGCCTTCCAGACTTGGGATTCTTCTTAAAAGAAAAAAATGGATTCGCGTCATTAATGAGAGCGAACCCGAGAAACGTTGCGACCCTTCCGCATCGTCGAGTTTCTCTCGCAAAGAGAAATAAAAAAAAGCTGCCTTCCTCCTCATTCTCCCACCACGACCATCATCTACGGCCGCTCCGCCATGGCACAACTACACACTGTACCTACAACTATTATAATCCCTCTTCCTCCGTGCCTGGACCCATAGCTCGGAAAGGTCGGAGGAGGATACGAGTGGTGGTGGCTGAGATGAGAGGATGCAAGGGATGAGAGCGGGCGGAGGGTTCCGTTGGCTCTGCAGCAGCCTCGGTTTTATTCGTGCCGCTGTTACCGGAGCTCCGGAGCGAACCTCCAGGCGGAGATGGAGGCAGTTCCCGGGGGGCGAGGAGGAGGAGGGCGGGCGGGGGTGGTAGACGCTTCCGCGGCGGCGAGGGGGTGCGAGAGACGAAGAAGAGGAGAGGGAAAGAGGTCTCGTCTCGGTGTCTCTATTGATCCTCTCCTCCGGAGGAGCCGCGCGCACCCCGTCTTCCATCCCGCGCGGTCCATACGATCCACACCCCCTTCGCTCTCATCCTCAACCACCCCCCGACCACCCCCCCTCGGCTTCACAGAGACGAAGCCCCGCCGGGCCTCGAGAGGGAAGAAAAGAACGAGAATTCCACCCGTCTCACTTTCTCCTCTCAATTTCTCTCTTTTCATCTCTCCGTGTCTGGTACTCTCTTGTCTGCCTGACGCTTTCTCGCTTTCCTCGCTATATCCCCCGTCAGCAGCATCCGCGCGTGGCTACCGACGAAGCTTTTCGCCCATTCAACCCCTCTCTTTCCCGCCGTTATATTCTCCGCCATCGACTACCACCTCCGCCCGCCTCCTCCCCCGCGTCGTACAGCGCGCGTCCTCATCGTTCTCTCGCAGCTTCCCCGTCGGGAGAACGGGAGAGCGAGACAGGAACCCGTGTGTTCCACGGAAATCTAGATATTCCTACCATCGGCTACATTATTCCGGAATATCCGCGGGCATGTCAGAAAATTTATCGGTGCCATTTTACAGTCGAGTTTTTCGCGAGTCGAAAAACCTTATTATTCCCCAGTCGAATCGTTAACCGTTCCATGCGCTCCGTGCCGTATATCAATGTCGGGCTTTATCAGTTTGACGATTTTTGACTAATTGCCATCGGGCGGTTACGGCTCGCTGCAGGAACTGACCGATCGCGCTTTGTTTCGCTGCACTCGGGGGAGATCGGATTCTCGATTCGCCATTGCTACGAGCACTCGGCTGCGGTTATCGCTGTCCTGAGAGAGAGTCTCCAGTCTCTTCTTGCAGTCCCTCGGTCGCTGTTTCGCGAGGCGTTATCTGTCCCGACTGCGCTGGAGGGGGATCTTCCCATTGGTCCGGGGATCTTCCCACTGAGCGCCGAACCGCTCGAGCTGTACGTCCCTCGCTACAAAACAGCCTAGGACTGCTCTTCACACGCACACAGAGCCGGTGCGCGCGATGCGTGGGCTTCGACAATGTGGCCCGTGTCTCTCCCTTTTCGGCCTCTGGATTTCCCAATGCAGAGCGAGAGACTCCTCGGGGTCTCTCGCTGGTGTGCGTGCCGAGTGGCATCCCCCGAACGGGATTGGACCGAGGGTGAGCATCACCGTGTTCCCGTTGGCCGACAGACCCGACGACAATCTCTGCTCATCCTCGCGTCTGCGCTCTCGAGCAACGATGATTCCGAACGGCGAGCTCTTTCGACGCCGGGCCGCGTGATCCAAAATGGCGGGCCGACGCGGCACTCCGAGAATCCATCGTCGTCACCGAACAACCTCAACTCTGACTCTTCGGTGGAATTTTCCGAGCTTTCCAACGGGTCATGGACTGGGTCCTGACAAGGCGAATCCAAGTATGAAGCTTCATTCCCAGGGATGATTGCATCTGGCACCCATAACTCGGCCAGTTAACGCCCGGAGTCATTTCGCGACAGACTTTAATAATGAAACAGGCAAATCGAGCCGGTACAACGCCGAGGCAGATAGAGAGCGCGGTGTGATCTAAAAATAAGAGTCATATCCGAGACCATGAAATCTCGGAGAGTGTTAGCGTTTACGGAATCGCGCTCGTATAACATCGTCGGGCGTACGCGGCATCGACATCCTCTCTCGCTCTCTCAGGCTCTCCAGCGACTGAGAGCTTTTTCCTCTCCGAGGTTCTCCTCCTCTGTCTCCGAGAATAGCGGGAACCGCTGTTAGTCATACATCCTGTCGTACATCGCGAGTTATAACCGGACTCTGGTTACGACGCCCAAAGCGCAATTATAGCAGACACGGAGAGACGAGAACGACGAGAGGGAGACTCTTGCGTCCTCCGTATGCGTACGCTTGCATTTTCGTATAACTCGGGATTTGCGTTTTGCACAATCGTGGGCACACGCGTTATGCAGTCGTCGGAGAAAAGAGAATACAATACGGCTCTCGAGGCGAGAGAAAGCGAGAACATGCTCGGGGGCGGGGAGAAGGAATTCCGCCTAAGAAGCAGAGAATCGCGAAACGAGAATGGGAAACCTGAGCGCCGGTGCAACGGCGGACAAATGGAAGAGGCAAAGGAGGCACGAGAGTGCGAACGGGAAGAGAAGTCGAGGGAACGACACGGACGCGAAGGGACGACCAGAGAATGGCGTTCGCCGGGTCGAGCGAAGTTCATTCCATCGCGATGGAACTTCATCTGCGAGAAAATCTTCGCCAACTATCGGCGAAGGTTTTCCCGATGAGTTGCCGAAGAGCTGTTAATGACACACTTGGAAACTTCATATTCTACACTGATAAAAAAGTACAGTTGAACCAACTAAGATTCGGGCAGGGCCGTTCAAATAAATCTTACTTAGTTGGTTCAACAAAATATTTGAATTACCCAAATATATTTAGGTGAAATCACCCGACAAATTGTTGAACTAACTAATTTTTTAGCTGTATCAACAAAATCTTTAGTTGAACGTCCCTGCCTGAATCTTAGTTGATTCAACCGTATTTTTTTATCAGTGTATAACCGGTCTACGAACACGAGGTTTCGGGAATCCCGCGACGAGGAAAGAACAGTTTAGACGAGAGCTGCGTTCTTGGAAACGAACGAAGTTTAAGCTTTATCGAAGAAAGAAAAGAACATATTTTTCTTTTTCATTCCATGAGTCCAAGATTCTCTGTTTCGCATCGACGTTGATACAGTTGAAAGTTTGCATTCCGAGGGGACAAAAAAAAGTGGAGACACAAGATCGTCGAGGTTGGCAACAGTGGCCAGTCGCTGAGGTATCGGGGTCTTTCGGATCCTCTCGCTCGTTCCCTCGGGCCCTCGGACTCTTAGCTTGGTCTCTGGTTCACGGTTCTCTCTTTCCCCCGTTGAGTACTCGCCAGGAGTTCACCGGAGCAGCAGCAGCAGCAGCAGCAGCTATCCAGCCAGCCAGCCAGCCATCCAGCCCACGATCTCTCGCTCACCGGCAACGTCGAGAGGGTGAGCTCGAGCGAGATGGTATGATAATTGAAGGCGGAAGGAGGAGAATGTGGCGTCGAAGGTGGAAAGAGAGACCGGTGAGGAGCGTAGGCGGTGGAAGGCGGAGGTCGCTCGCGATGTTGCCTAGTGGTAGTAGTGGTAGCGGGTAAAAGGGGTGGAAGCGTAGATGGCGACGAAGAGCAAAGGGAGAGTGAGAGAGCGGTTGGTTACCATGGTTACGAGAAACCGCAGCAGCCTGCCCGAGCATCGGCCGCCGACGTCGACGCCGACGATGCGAGAGTTGTCACTGACTCCTGGGTACTCTCGGGGGTACCAAAGCCAGTGAGCAACACACGCTTTTGCCCGCTCATTCGCAACCCACCGCTGTGTGTGAATGCGTGTATGAATGTGTTTGCCAGAGTGAGAAAAGAGAAATATAAAGATAGACTGGCTCTACCTCTGTTCGCCTGTGTAAGAGACGAATGGGAATGGAAAAAGGTAAAAGGTAGAAAAATAAAAGAGGGATCGCGACGGGGAGAAAGGGACCGCTCGCACCTCTAGGAACTTGCGAGTCCTCATATGCATGATTCTTCCCAACGAAGGCTTTGGGTTCTCTGCTACAGCTAAAAAATTGATAGAACAATTTTAGCAACATATATTATTATTAATGTTATTTAGATGGTAACATTTACGATATTCGTGCCACCTAAATATCTGATATCGAAATATTTATAACATAAATATTGTTAAAATCTTACATGTTAGGTATTTTTCTCCGCGCTCATACGATGACTTGGTAATGCAGGTACAAGTGGTGAATGTCATTCGTGGGAAGGTTACGTTGACCATTCGAAAATCTTAGCGACATATATTATTATTGCTATTATTTAGAAGGCAAAATTTACAATACATACGTGCCATCTAAATATCTGGTATCGAAATATTTAAGTATAAATATTGTTGACATCTTACTATCTATTTTTCTCCGGACTCATACGATGACTTGGTAACGCAGGCACAAGTGATGAATGTCGAGGGTCGTCGGAAGCGTACGTTGACTCTTCGCGCCTGTAAAATTACACGGTGCCTCGTAATTGAAAATCTTAGTAACATATATTATTATTGCTATTATTTAGATGGAAAAATTTGCGATACAGAAGTACCAACTAAACATCTGGTATCGAAATATTTATAGTATAAATATAGTTGACATCTTACTATCTGTTTCTCTCCGAGCATATACGATGGCTTGGTAATGCAACCTCACGTGATGAACGTCTAGGCTGGGGGAAGAATGCGTTGACCGTTCGCGAGTATACAATTGCACGGTGCCTCATGATAAGATAAGACAGCTCTCGAAGCGCCGAAGGATAAAATGCGTGAGAGAAGCGACAGAGGTTAATAACTGCTGCTAGACTGATTATTTTTAGACTGTACGCTAACATGCGTTGTATGAGTGTGTAATCGCGTGCACCTGGACTCGTGGTAATTCCGCTTCCGAGACTCCGCTGCATTCGTGAAGAAGAAAAAAAGATTCCCATTTTTTTTCTTTTCTTCTTTCTCGCACACGTATCGCGAGAGTTTGTCCCCGGCGATCGTGACGCAAAAAGAGCATCGCGACAGAGTCTTGCGAGGAGAGAGCGAGTGAGGGTGCATAAGCAATGGTATAGTGTATGGCGAGGAGTCAAGCGAACGCGGCACGGGAAACAAAAGATCCGACGCTTAACTGCTCCGTCACTTTCGCTTCTCTCGCTCCTACGGTGTTCTCTATAGGTCCGGCCGGTCTCTTTATCGTTCCGTTTCCCCGTGTAGCCCGTCCGTCCGGCTCGGACGGCAGGTCCGAGGAGCGGAGACGAGAATTAAATTAAGGCTTCCGAAAATAAACCAGCGACATTCAATTGTTCCCCGAGGGCGAGGAAGGAGGGCGAAAACGGCAGACGCCGCCATCCTCCACCGCAGGGCCGATCCGGCTGTTACATGACTAGCGTCCGCGCGGTTGATTCCGGTCCTCGTACACGGAGAGAACGAGGCGACACTCTCGGAATCGACCGTGAGGCCACTCGTAAAAGATGAGAAACGATTCCGTGCCAAAATGGCCGACGAGAGTCTCCCGATTGCCCCACGCTGAGACCGGATCCTTTGACCGTGATACAGCGACTTTTGCGAATTACCTCACGCAAATCTCAAAGTCATTCGCTGTTTGTACGATCTTCTTTGAACACAAACACACACGGCGATATGCCCACAATTTTAAGAAACGATTGATTCATGGTTGACCGATAGACATTTTTTTACTCACGCTATGACAAATAAAAAGTTGAAAATGATTTTTGTACCGTTTTATGGTCATAAGTCTGTCGAGCGTGGTCAATCTCCAGATATTTAATTTATCAAGAAAAATTAAACAAACTCATTTCGTTTCGATGCTCGACGATAAAAATATAGTTCACAGCTATGTCCACAATTTTAAGAAAAATTGGCTTTATTGTCGACCGATAGATAATTTTTTGCTCACCCTACGATAAACAAAAAGTTAAAGATAATTTTTGTACCTTTTATAGTCACAAATCTGTCGAGAGTGGTTAATCTCCAGATATTTTGTTTATCAACAAAAATTAAACAAAATCGATTCGTTTAGATGCTAGAAGATAGAAATGTAGTTACCGATCATCGGTGCGGTGCCGATAACTGTGCACCGCTGGCACCGCAGGAGAAGAATAAGAAGAAACGAGGAAGGACGAGGTTCGTTTACGGTGGAAGGAGTCCCCGGGGAGGTAGAAAGGGCAAAGTCGAAGGTAGAGGGAATGGAGAAAGAGTCAGCAGCAGCGCAGTAGATACGGGCTGCGGAGAGCAGACACGTTTTCTGCTGACCGGCAGCGTACAGTGGGAGGGACGGACAGGTACGGCTTGGACCACCCTCGCTTCTTCTTTCACCGTTTTTTTTCCTCTCTCTTCTCGCCTTTCTCAAGCCACCTCCCATTCGAGCCCGAGCCGACAACGCCATTTTCTACTCCTCATCGAAGCTGCTCGCGGCACATCCACCTCTCGGAATTCGCATTATACCCAAGCATATCGGCCGAAAAGAAGCCTCAACCGGAAACGGTCGAACGCCTTCCCGGAGAGATCGATGTGTTCGAGAAAAGTGAATCGGCGTTGTCGCCCCGCGAGACTCGGTCGGTCGGCGAGATGCTCTTACCAAGCTCGCGCGATACTGTACGCCTCACTTATCGCGCTTGTAGTCCGATTCGCTTCGCGGTCACCATGGTAACCCTCGGGGAAAAACCTATTGATTCTCCCTTTGGTCTCCGGCTCTTTTTCTTCCACTCTCAATCGCTCCCTCCCTCTATTTCGTTGACTCTCCGCTGCCCTCAGTGAAAGAGAACTCTTTCAAGAATCTGCGACCCAGCTCCGAGCCTCTTTTTCCGCTCCTCCTCCCTTCTGTTTTACTCTCCGGCGATGTCTCCGTACGAAACCACCATTCTCTTATTGCCTCGCGTCTCTGTTTTCTTTCTTGTCTCGTTTTCGACTTTACGTTTCCGCTTACAACACTCGCCAACACTTCCTCACGATCCTCCGGAAAATTTCCTGAAAGTCCGCAGCAGTGGAAACTACCCCGGCCATTTCAATGCCACAGCCTCGGGAGGCGGAGGATGAGGAGGACGAAGAAGAGGAAAATGTTCACACGCCGGGACCGTTAAAGAGGTTTATTTCGCTAATAAGACCGGACCGTGCTGTGCTTATTGAAACAATAAAGAATCTCACTCTCTCCCTTCCTCTCTCATTCCCCCGTGCAACCTTCAAGATGGCGGCAGAACTGGTCACCCTGTGATACTCGAACTGAGGCGCTCCGTAGAAACTACTTGCGAAATGTCTATGTGTGTGTGTGTGTGTGTACGTGCACGGGATCCGGAGAGTCCTCTGATCAACTCTACCGATGGATTTATCGTTGAGTTTATTGCGCTTTGTGACTTTCACCGCATTTCGAACGTGACGCTCCGATTGTGGCGACTGTCGGACGTGAGTTCGAACGTTGAAGCGCCGAATTCCAATGTCGCGAAGGGACAAACCGACGGAGGGAGCTTTTTTCCCCCCAGAGGTCCACAAATCTTCTGGAAACTTTAATTAATCGCGTTATCGAGTCCGGCTATCGAAGGTGATGAGAAGACCATTCGGTACAAAGTATAATCCGTTTCTTGTTTAGTCACATCAATTATTCGATCACCATTTACCCTTGAAAAGAAGATGCTAAGGCCCACACTGAAAAAAATTTCGCTTGCGGGCCAAAGAAAAAAATGTTTCTTTCAATTCTATTTTCAATTCTTACAATTCCATACGATATTGAAACAATGACGGCAAAACTGGCAAGGTGATATGTTATCGTTTCAATCCGATATAAAATTGAAGGAATTGAAAGGAGAATTGAAACAACATTTTTTGTTCATTGGCAGCCCGCAAGCAAATTTTACTTGAATCAATGATATTTTTTTTTCTGTGCCGTTTCCGTTATCTTTAGGGCACGAAACGCGGATTGCCGTTATTTATACACGGGTTGTATTGTGGGTTCGAAAAAAAAGTTCAATATATGCATCGAAGCCATCTGAATGCGATTCGGCCATTATTTGAAGTTAATTCAGTAGGATCTAATTATTAAATTTTCGTTTTAAAAATGCCTCTTTAGACTGTCGGAGTTTCCGTGACTTTTTAGATCTCATTCTGCACTTTCCGTCACCGCACGGATCCAGTTTCTGTTACTCGTGACGCGTTATGTAGTTTCACCGAGTACCAAGTTTCCATCTTTTTGTCGGACTTTACAGCCTCAGGGTACAGATATTATTACTTTTCAATAATTTACGGGTCAAAATGGCATCAAAACATTAATTTCAAACTACAGTATAACGTAATTTAGCTGACAAATTTAATAAAGCATCTAATCAAAAAACAAATTATGACCAATCTAATTAATAACATTACTTGTACTGAGACTGTTGGTATAACTTTTATGTTTTTTAATACTTCCAAATTAATGCCGTCAGAGAAGTCGCGATTTGCTTCGTTTAGAACGCCCTGATAGCAACTTCAGCTCGAAAGCACCGAAACGCGAGTTGCACCACACACTAGTAAATTATTAAATGAACATTTTCATAAAAGTGTACGTATTGCCGCAATAATCAAGCGTAAAAACTGCTCTTTAACATGCCGTCAATTTTTTTTTTTTTATTAAACGAAAGCTGTATTTATTATTGCTATAAAGTGCATTCAATGACGGTAGTTGAGACAGTGACGGAAACTGCATCGTATATCCGAACCCATTAAATCAGCTTGTGACGATTAACTTCGTGGGCCAAAAAAATCGTCTATTTATCTCTACATATTTAGTTGTAATATAATAAACGTACCAAAAAAAAAATTAAAAAAATAAAAAAAATAAAAATAAATAAAAAGAGCGTTCGCCAAGTGTGGACGCCGGTTCGACGACGATACCACGAAAACGTAAAAGTATTGTTGGGTCCAGTAGTTGAAGCTAGTAATTTCGGGCAGGCATAGAATGGCTCGCGAAAGTCTCCCCTTCGGCAACTTCTACTTCACGAATCGAGAGCTCTCCTACGTCTCGCCCCCTAGGATATAGAAGAGGAAAAGAGAGGAGTGGCGAGGACGTGGTTCTGTGGGTAACGCGACAGAAGGGCAGAGGAGAGCAACGAGCAACGACTGCTAACAGCGACGTGAACAATGGAGCCGCTTCCGAGACTCGGAAATGTCGTTCTCCACCGGTGAATGGGAGACGGATGAGGAACTTGCTCGCTGCTGGATAGTCGGACAATGCGACGGAGCTCGAAAGACGAATGTTAAACCTCCCGTTCGTCCGTGAGCCCCGAATTCGAAAACCTCGCGAATCTTGATTATCGAACGAAGGAAAAGCGGGTTCTTATCGTCCCAGGAAGAAATTTACGAGAGAAAAGATTTCCAGAGTAAAAAAATGAAATTGAAATTATCGCGCCGAGTCTTTAGACTCCATTGATTCACCTACAAAAAATTTAATCGATTATCTCCGATCGATGTGAATAAAAATTCTAAATAAATGAAAATAAATTTAGGAAAAGATAGGGATAGCGGTCGAGGAAAGTGACACCCTTGGCGATCGATCGATCGGCAATTAGAGAAGGTACGAGTCACAGTCGCGAGCCGTACGATATCGTATAATTCATAAAAGATGGTACAACGTCGAAGGAACGACGTTCGGATGCCACCCCTGTTTGACCTGGTGGTTTTACGTCAGCCGTTCGTCGGACACGGCGACGATTCCGATGATAATATGTTTGAACGAAAGTCTCATCGTTTCTTCGACGTCTGTATTGACACGTGTTACCTAATGTCCCATCATTATATTTACATCATCGCTCGAGTACGAAAATTTCTTTAACAATTTGTACACAGGTATCCCCACGTGTAACTACGATATAATGTTTGGCTTGTCCTGTTGACCCGAGTACAACAATAATCCATTAAAATCAACCGACCGAAACCCTCAATTAAAATGTAAATAAATCATTGACAGCAAACTCACTACGCAGCCCCAAAATGGCCATACAATAACACGCTAAAAAATAAAAAATAAAAATAAAAATAAAATCTTCCGGATTTCGATCTTTCACACTCTTTTTCCGTCTCTCTCGAGAGTCAGACGTAATCCACGTCGGAGTCTCCACCGCCGTACATTTTTCTTTAATGAATATAAATCGTTGATTAAACTCGATTAAAGAACTCTCCATTCCAGTATCAAGCCGGATTATACAACCACGACGGAGTTACCTATAAGAAACCCAGAATCGGCGAACGTTTGTGTAAAGCAAAAGTCAGCAAAGGCACTGCCGGGGGAGCGTGCGGAGATCGCCAAAGAAGATCGGACGTCACAATTATTTCTCGTCGGGGTCCCTCCTGCCCCCCCCCCTCCCCCCTCACGGTCGCCAAGATAATCGTGAGGTTGTACGGGGTCGATCGAAGTACCACGGGGAGAGCAAAAGAACCGCGACATGACGATCGCGAGGTTTCGCGAGCCGTTGTTGTATAGTATACATCGTCCGCACGCCAGTGAAGAAAAGGACGCTCGAGGTTCTCTCGAGGACGACAGAAGCAGCAGGAAAAGAGTATAAAGGAGCAGCGTTTCGGGGAGGGGGGGAGGTTCGGAGAGGCGATATTATAGGGCGAAAACGGTAAATGGCTCTAATAATGCGAAATCTCGACGGTCATAAATATGGGCCGTGGGTATATCTCGTTGAGAATCTGGTGGCATGTCCAGTGTGTTGCTGCGTTGCCCATGCCGTGTCTCGTGTGATACCGCGGGGCACGTTATACGAGGAGGAAAGCGAGGCCTGGTCGCCGGTGCTCTCGCTCTCTCTCTCTCTCTCTGTCTCTATACCTGTACCCGAGTCAAAGTATACTCGCACGTCAAGTATGCGCCCAGGGGCTTATCATAGTCTCGCTCGCGCGACGCTATGGCCTATGGTCTTCCTGCTCTTTATGCGATCCCTGTGTACACCTTTCATGCCTTCGTTCCTTCGGGTCCTGTGCGACACGGGGGTTATACCATAGTGTTTGCCCGAAAGGTATATATTATAACGACGATACACACTCCGGGAGAGTCTCGGGGTCCTCGACACTCGGCTCTGTGTAGAAACCCGCGATATGGAAGCGAGGACCTCGATATTACTTTCCTCCGGTTTTATTACTCCTCAACTTTCGTGAAAGATCGCAGTTACGCGCGAAACGCTTTTCCCCTCTCTCCTTAACACGCCCTGCGCTTGGGTAGTTAAAAAAAAGAGCGGTAATTTGTCACAGCATTGCTCACTGCTATTTTTATACCTCTTTCACCTTTAAAAAAAAGTGTCGAATTTGATAGAGATTGCTAGTTTTCCCGTTGGTAAATCTTCGGGGAGCGTCGAGCCCAACTTTCAGCTATTTATCAACCATAGCAAAAAAAGGGGAGGGGATCGTCGCAATTGCCCAATCTTGCAATCCCGATGACGGGAAGAAAGATCGCGGTGTTAATAAAATTCAGCCGCGCGGAGACGAAACACTGGATCGTTGACCAATTTAGGACCGTCCAAATATAAACCCGAAATCGCGGAGGTGATCTCGCGTGCCGAAAAACAAAACCAGCGACCGACAGTTCCATTTTTACATCCTCGATACACAAACGCGTGACCGAGAGAGCTGCTACGCGACGATTGACAAATACGCGTCGGTAAAGCAGTGAAAAGCCCGTTACTTCGAGCGAAATCGTTAATAATCAAGCGGTGCTATCACCCTTCCTCGTGGATTATTTTTCCTCCCTCCCTGCGGTTTAATAACTCGTCGACCGGCAACTCGTGTCGTATTGACCTCGCCGACTCGTTAGCGGGTCAAGAGAGTGCGAGTGAACTGGAGGGAGGGTTGAAGAACAAAAAGAAGAAGAGAAAAAAAACAAACGAAGAGAGGAAGAAAAAATGTCTCTGGGATTTGTACAGCCCCGAGACAATCTCGAGGCTTATTCGTTCGAGAGGGTTGCCGCTGGCGTGTCGCGTATGTCGTGGGCACATCACTACTCGTTCTGCGCGAGGATAGAGACGGAGAGCCCGGGGACTCGGTTGGAGCAAACGGGGGAAGCATAGCGAGGCCTCGACGAAGAAGAAGAAGAAGAAGAAGAAGAAGAAGTGGAGGAAGGGGACAGGAACGAGTAGCGTGTCCGGTATCTCGTCCCGGGATCGCGGGAGACATTTCGTCCCCCAGGAGTCAGTCGGTCCCACAAATGACCATCGCCAACCTCCCCAACGCACGGCTTTACAGCACCGACACACGCCGCTTCAAACCCAACCACCCCCTATCCGCTCCACCCCCTACCGTCGACACGGACTACGCGATAGCCTCGACTTCATATCTTCCACGGAGCGCCACGCCAACTTAGATGAAAAGATAAACGTATTTATTGGACTTGTCGGGTATACCGAACGAAAAAGGCGAACCTCCGAGAATGCTAACGGTAGCATTTAATGGTAGATAGGAATATACTCTATGATGAATTAACTGCGTGGAAGGATCGTGAAAACTGCGGTCGATCGACGAACGTTACGAGGCAGGTCGGCGTGACATTACCGATCTAGCTGTACGGCTGATCTCCCATGACCGTATTACCCGGTATTATCCTTATTTTTACGATCAATCACTGTTGCACAATTCGGACTATTATGATATTCCTTTGCGAAATAACGCGTTCGATTGTTTTGAATTTTGGCTTCGAAAGGCCTAAAGTAAACCTCGAGAGTACGACTGGGCCAAAAAAAAAACCATGACTCGGGTTCGGCGTCGGCGTACTGGGAAAAGCAAACGCTCAATATCGAGCCACCGGTAGGATATTCGATACGACAAACATCTCAATCAGCAAGATATAATGTATTACATTTGAAACTATCAATATTTTTCGGCTCTATCGGACACGTAGTTGATGCCATTTGCGAGAAAAGTACTCGTGCGATTGATTATTGCTTGTCCGTCTGTGATAACGATTGAGGGAGAAAAGAAGTGGAGAGAAGTCGAGAAATAAGAAGAGGTAGAAAGAGCGTTCGTCGTGAGTCGAACGGCGACGTTGTTGTGTCTGAAAAGGACCCTCGCCCGGGGTTCTCCGGTTCGATTGTGCTACCGATGGCCAAACAATCCCACAGCTCAGACTGTATTTCAGAAGCTGCGGTCACGATCCGCCACCGAGATATTTTCATGTTTGAAAAAGCGTCGAATCGACTTTACGCAAGCAAACATCGTCGATGCTTATCCGACACCTCCACGCGTCGTTCTTACTCTCCGTTGAGTTTTGTGGTATTTTTTTCCGTCTATCTCACAAACTCCCAAAACTCATGCCAGCGCGTGTGTAAAAACTGCTCTGGGCTCCACACTGGGATGTTCGATGTCAGCGGCATCTGCACATGACTTCTATATGCACGTAAATTTACCAGTCGTCAGTAATCCGTCCTCCCTTGATACGAGCCATCTGAAAACAGAGTATGAACATTAAAAAGGCGAATTTTTTTTCTCGTATCGGTATTTTCTTCGTCCTACGATACTTTTGCAATCGTCTGTGCCCTCAAAACGACAAGGATACCGTTTTATATATATATATATATATATATATATATATATATATATATATATATACATATATATCGATGCGCGACCGACGATAGAGCGGATCGGTTCGGGGAACGCAGCAGCTTCGCGGTTCACCGCGAGACCACGTCCTCGAGTGTGTTTCCCGCTCAGCTGTGTGTCCCGACTCGAAGTGGAAGATTTGCACTCGGGGACACCTTCCTCGTCGCGGCGAGGGGAGGCTCGCTCTGGGATCGCTGAGGCCGGGCCAGGGAAGCCCGAGGTTGTCGTTTATGTAACCAAAAAAAAAAAAAAAAAAAAAAAAA
>JAPYZD010002979.1:0-14248 GCA_030522725.1 Ichneumoninae sp. B BG-2022a
CCACTCGCGGAACTCCACGTTGAAACTTAATGGTCCAGTGAGTTTCACCCCTCTGCTTCCGGTCCTCCAAGTCTGCTCTAGCCGCTGCAAGCTGTTGGCACTGCATCACAGTCTGGTCACTTTTGACTCGAATGTGCTGATCTCCTAATTTCAGTTTTTGCCGATTTTTGAGAACCAAGAGAGCATCGGATCTCGAATTGAAATTAACCGAAGAAGATACACAAACAAAAATCTTGTCAATATGTTTCATAAATTTAAATCGAAATTTTTTTTTAAACTTCGGAAAGCCTTTCAACGAACTATCGTGAGAGATCCCATTCTCGTTCGAACAAAAGCGGTCTTTTCAATGACGAAGCCAAACAATCGTGGAAGAAATAGCTGTACATAGCTGTAGCGAAGTTTGGGTAAAGCTTAATCGAGTTTACTAAAAAGGAAGCCCCGGAGTTGATCGAAGAAACGTAAGTGGGTGAAAGAGAAGAGAGCAGGAGGAGAGCCTCTAGAAATCTCGGGAGTCCACTTATTGCTGGAAGCGAAGTACGGAAGTGGCCAGGGAGGGTTGCCGGGTACGAAGTGTCTAGCTGGATGGATGGGAAAGCAGCAGTCTTGGGTAAATGGTCTCGCGCGCTCGGCGTTTCGTGTACCTTCCATCCCGTTTTTTTATTTTATTTTTTATTTTACGACGAACCACCCATCGACCTCCTCGTTTCCCATCCACCTGACCTACATTTTACATCTCGGTCGGTACATCGACTTATTACCGACTTAATGCCCGGAAGACACCGACTCCCGGACGAAACTTAAGAAAATACGCGAAGCGTTAAGGGGAAGCGATATAGCGCGTTAACGAGCTGCGGATTTTCGGCCAATTACCGCCAGAATCCTTTCGCAATTCGGATACGAGACGGCCATCAATGCGAACGATATCGTTTGACTCCCCGACGAGAAGTTACTTCGACGATTCCCGATGAAATCGTTAAATCCACGTTTCAATTGCTCTCTTCTCGGCGCTTCTGCACCGTCATAATAAATTTTATTTATATCCCGAATAGACTGATTCGCGAAGTTCGAGTCTCCGTCAACTCAGAATTATTCACGGACGCGGCTACACAAAATTTCATTAAAGTAGAAGTGTTTCATTGACTTATTCCCATTAAAAAAAAATTGCCATAGTCTACTGCATCGCCTTGCGAAATTATTCAGATCCGCACTCATAAAACTTGCCAAACTCTGTGAAACTTTCTATGTTTAAGAAAAAATAATACAAAAAAATCCATGACCCTCCGAGCGAAGAACACTTTTCACTTTAAACAATACGTTTTTAATGTAATTATTTATTTTTTTAGTAATACCATAATAACTTTGCTGTCGGGTGAATGCAGCCTCTTCATCAATCTTCGGTATCGTCCTTTCTCCCTCGCCCGACGATAATGGGCAATGTCGTGGGCCGGAGGGGGAGGGGGGGGCGGGGGGTTGATTTATCAGTCTGGTGGCAGTAGCGGTGACATCGAAGCGGGCTGGTACATCGCGCGATGTCGTTATACGTCAATGGGGATGGAGAGTGAGAGGGTGGCGAATGGTGAAAGGGACGACGAGGGAACGTCTTTCGCAGCTTCGGATATCGACAACGAGGACGACGGTGTGTGGTGAAACTTGCCGTCGGCGGTGTCGTGTGCGGGCCGCGTCGGCGTCCTGGGTGTAAAACTCTTCGATCACCGGAAGAGGAAGAGAGGTGGCCCACGTCGTCGCTGCACCCAAAGCGCGATAGCCGAGAATGTAGTCTAGAGCGACAAACCCAAAGATAGTCGACGAGAGGCGGAGGTGAAGAGGCTAAATGGAAGGGCCGTAATTACCTCGACTGGGACGACCGGTTAGGGCTCTGAGGTCGCTACGGCGATGTCTCTTCTCAAGCCTTGTCCCCGCCACGTTAACATCATTATCACTCGGATTAGTCCTCCCCACTTCCTTCATCAACAGAGATGCTCATTATTTTTATCATTGTTAATGTTATTATTGTTATAATTTTGTTATTACTCTATTTTATTTCACGGATTGCTTCTTTTACACGACACATTACATAAGTACATTGCCAACAAAACTGGTTACTGAGATCGCAAACCCGCGTATGTCACAAAAGATATTTCACACAAATAAAAGAGAACTGCACAGAAAAAAAATATCATTGATTCAAGTAAAATTTGCTTGCGGGCTGCCAATGAACAAAAAATGTTGTTTCAATTCTACTTTCAATTCGTTTAACTTTATACCGGATTGAAACGATAACATATCACCTTGCTAGTTTTGCCGTCATTGTTTCAATATCGTATGAAATTGTAAGAATTGAAAATAGAATTGATACAAACATTTTTTTCTAAGGCAGCCCGCAAGCGGATTTTTTTCAGTGTGGCGAACGGAAGTTCTCCATATAATAAAAATTAAAATACAATTTAGCAGGTTGTAAACTCATATAATTTTACCAGAAAAATGGTTATAGCTATAAATAGAAAAAGTACGTATGTTCCCTCGATATGGCTATTATTATTGTTATTGTTATTATTTGTTGCGTATCGGAAGTCGTTCGGAATATCGAGATTTACAAAATATTACCAACCATTTTAGCACTAAAATACATTACACTTTACACTTTAGCATTACAGTAAATTACAGCACTACAATTTCGTACAATCATCACAGAGCGTTACCACAAGTAATGTTTAGGCTTGCTATTATTATTATTAATTAGGGGATTGAGAGCACGATCATATTTATCAGAGATTCACAGGATAGGAAAAAGTAGCCGCGAAATTTCCCAATGAGCAATATCTTGGAAAGTTCTGTATTATCTGACAACAGGGATGTGGCAGATGTGGAGCACAATATAAATAGAAAAAGTACGTATGTTCCTTCGATATGGCTATTATTATTATTATTGTTATTATTTGTTGCGTATCGGCATCTGTTCGGAATATAGAGATTTACAACATATTACCAACCATTTTAGCACTAAAATACATTACACTTTACACTTTAGCATTACAGTACATTACAGCACTACAATTTCGTACAATCATCACAAAGAGTTACCACAAGTAATGTTTAGGTTTGAAATTATTATTATCAATTAGGGGATTGCGGGTACGATCATATTTATTAGACTCATGAGATAGGAAAAAGTAGCCGCCAAATTTCTCAAGGAGCAATATCTTGGAAAGTTCTGTATTATCTGACAACAGGGATGTGGCAGATGTGGGGCACGGGTATTATACGTGTATATATGAGTGGAGGTGTATGTGAGGCGAGAAAAGGCGGCAAGGGTGAGGAATCAGGATAAGAGCCATTCTGTTGAGCTGCAACGAGGCGTCTTTATCCCGGATTATCCCTCGGGTGCCAATGTCTCTCCTTCTCGGATGGCTTCCGTTTCGCTCGTCTCACGGTTCATCCAGCTCGGCCGTCCCTCGCTCGCTTAATACTCTTAGTCCTTTCGGGATGTCTGAAAAGTGTCGCAGGCCCGAGAGGATTTCGAAAGGGTACTCCGAACGGGGTTGGAAGGGGAAAAATAAAACAAGAAAAAAAAACGTGTGTGTGTGTGTGTATATGTAAAAAGATTGGGAGCGCCCGGAAGTAGTTGCAGGGTCTTTTGAGGACGAGACTGTCATCAGGAGGAGTCATGAATTATTCAGGACGGAGGAGCGAGTTTATAAAACATTGACTAGACCGGGCTGATGAGTGGAATTCGCGATTTCCTCCTGAAAGGTAAAACCCCGGAGGAATGCGCTATCTGGATACATCTCGGAGCTCTCTGCGATTCGACGTGGGTGCACCGACTCGGTTCCACGGAAGACGCTTCCATCGGCGGCTGGAGACGAGGAACGGGGAGGTGGAAGTACGACGGGGACATTAAATTGTAGAGAGATATCTCTCCGTGTACCGCGCGTCCCCCGACGACTTCACCGCCCTCCACGTTTCTTCCTGGCGCTTCCTCCGAGATTGCTTGATTTTCGTGGTACCGTCTGGTTTCCGGTCGGCCCCGTGTAACGGCGCCGGAAGTTATTACGCCGCTTTTTTTCACCTGGATGCATAATGCATACGCGAGATTTTTGCGGAGGTCGGGAAAAAAAATCGTCGTTGCGGGGATAAATAAAATATAGGAAGGGGAAACATCGGCGAAGAGTTATCTCGGTCGCGTCGTTCGCGCTCCGGCATTCGTTCGCCAAATTAAGGGGGATTTTTCGGAAGGATTTAGAGTCAAGAAAAACGCGACTGAAACGAAAAGAGGAAGCGAAAGCTCAAGGGATGAGAAGCTAATCCCGGTTTCCGCGACGGTGGTGAGCGTGTCCATGCGAGCGGTTATCCGTGGAACGGCTTTCGCGGTAACCGCGCTGCAGAGACGGACCAAGAGGACCCAGGGTCGCGGACACGAAGTTCTGTAATCCTTCACCGGGCGGGATCGGATCCGAAGAGGCGAAGGGATTCCCAAGGGTTGGGCGCTGGACGCCAGTCTGCTCGGCGTATCCCCACGTGCTGTTCATCCCGTCGTCCCGCGGACGGGTGCATAAAATGGGGCTGGAAAAAAAATCGTGGGAATACGTAATTTATTTACGATTCTTCCGGGGGTCTTCTCGAGACATTTCGCATTTTTCATGGACCATTCTTGTTGGTCACGTACCGTGATGGTATAAAGTGAAAAAATATGAATATAAACATAGTAGGGGCAAAACGGACCAGTGTTCTCCATTCCCGCCGGGATGTTTTTGGAATTAATGTGCTCTCCGGAAAAAAATGGCAGAAATGGTCCGTTTTGCCCCGGTTTTTCATCCTGCCAGCACATCGAAATGTACAATAATATAATACGATGCAAATCGTTGGGTATTCATTTCGAAGCCGAAGGAAATCGCTGACAGTCGTAGAATTAATGTCCCCCGTTTCGTCCGGGTTCCCGCTTGGGTTTTGCAGCTTGTGGCGCACGAGAGACGACTGTCGACCTCGGCATCGCGAACAATGGCAGCAATGAGCCTCGGTTTCATCGTGATGGTCACGCCGTGGACCATACAGGAAGTTGTGGCAGCCTGCACAGGAAGCAAACCGCCGCCGTTCCTGGACTTCCTAGCAACGTGGCTCGCCCTCTCAAACAGCTTTTGGAATCCCTTTCTTTACTGGCTGCTCAACAATCACTTCCGCCGTATATCCCGAGAGATTTTCTACACCAGGGTAGGAAAAAAATAGGAAAATTAGTGGGTTTTTTCTTCTTTTTTTGTGGGAATTACCAGGACAATGTTAAAGCTTCCTGTGTTCTTTCAGATACTGTGCAGACAAAAACCGCTGAACACGAAGCAACACTGCTGCGCGACGAGCACCGGCGGACTCGACGTCTGCAGTATCGGGGGATTAGATTTATCAGGTAAAGTAGAGTTCAGAGGTAAATCATTTTTTGTTTTTCATTCATGAAAACTTTATTTATTTTAGTGAAAAAACTATATATTTTTTTTACATGGGGCGCACGGGCAAATCCAGGATAAAAATATATTTCCACTACGAAAATAAAATGGCTCATATATTCGTCCATTGATTTGGACTGTTTATTTTACTTTTTTCTATGAGTATTTTATTAATTTGTTATGTCTATTTCCTGTGGAAGCATTTGCGGCGGTACGGAGAATCGTAGTTCCAACGCGTGATTCTTTTCTCTCAGCCTCGGAGGATGATTTTTTTGAGATTACAAGATACTTTGTATTTACATAGAGTCTACAGGTAAATGCCGATTAATATAAATGTCCACTATAAAAATAAGATGGCTCAAATCTTCGCCCAGTGATTTTGCATATTACAATTTTTTTCACCAAGTAAACAATTTTCTAATATTTTTTAACGAACATCGTCAACCGTCTATTTCCCGCTCAAGCGTTTTCGGTGAGTACGAAGACTCATGTTTCGGCCGCGCGATTCTGTGCTATCCTCCTCGGTGGGTGGTACAGCTAACGAAGTTGGACCGTCGACCGGTCAATGTGCAAAGGTCTCAGTTACGAGCGGTACGAGATATCGCTCCGACAAAGGCCGCCGGCCTGTCACTGAGAAGATGCCCATTATACGCGAAGACTATAATATGCAACGGGCCGTTTGTTATTTAACGTTCTCCATCCTCGGCTGTCCTCAGGTATGGATCGTTGCTCGATGGATCGATGTTCGATGGCACGATGTTCCACGCCCTCGCTGGTCCACACACCACCGCCACTGCCGTGGGAGACCGGCCACGCGATCTGCAACGACGGGCCGTGCACGTGAGGCAGGGACGCCGCCACGCAGACCGAGGATTCAGGATCCCCGGACGATAACAGTTAGTATCGCGTGGCGGCGAGATCTTTGGAATCTCACACGATACGTCAGGGTCAACGCGATCACCGTCGATCGCTCGGCCAGCAATCGGCGGACGTTGTATGGATCGCGAGCCGATCCCAGGATTGTTGCCGGGAAGTCTGTCACGTTCCTCGGAGGAATCAGCCTCGAAGAGGACGAAGATTTCAACGGCAGAGACGTCGCTTCGAATACGCCTGGTTCAAGAGTCTACCCGATCTTCTCAGGGATGTTGATTCGGTCTGAAAATAAATAGATTGACCGACAAAGACTGCTATTCTATAGCCCCGGTGAACACGGGAAGGGCGTTGAGGCGACGTTGAAGAGACTCAGTCGATAAGGAGAACTGCAATACGTTTCCTTTCGATGGTCTTCGACCTTTCGGCCCAAAAGCGAGTCATCAGCTTCTTCAGCCGATACTTCGATAAGTATCGGCATACTGCAACAAAACCGATTTTTAAGTTTTTAAGTAGATTGTATTGCGCCCAGCTGCGATACTTTGGACCTGATGCGCTCTTCGTATGTTCCTCAAATCATCCGTTTCTGTCGCTGCAGCCGAGATACATTCCAGAGAAATGTTAAAAATACTCTCTGTAACGTGACTTCCGGTTTGGGGATTTCAGTGGTTGACCGGAAGTAACGACATACGGGAAGACGTCACTTCCGGTGAAAGCTGACATATCCAAACCGCAAGTGATGTATTTCCGGTATGCCGTCACTTCCGGTCGAAAAATGAGATTTTTCAAACCGGAAGTGTTGTCCCAACGAAATTTTTTTTGTTTAACACGGTGTGACGTCACTTCTGTATCGTCAGACACCAACTTTTTAGAGGATGAGATTGGATGGAATTATTTTGGGTGTAATTTTGATTTACCGATTCAAGAGTTCGAAATTATATAAGGCTTAATTGCCGTAGAGGCGAGCTGTTCAAGTTTGTATCTTATTCCAATCAACTTGGCGTACATGGCAAATGACTGGAATACCCACCTTGCGCTAAATTATTTCGCTGGAAGAGTGCTCGCTTTTTTATTATTATTTCAATCGCAAACACGTAATATCTCGAGCGTGATTCAGGATACGGTCCATTAGAGTTCATACCAAAAAATATTGGTACGAACGTTGAGAGGAGAGAAATAAAACGATGTAGAAATGGGGGTAGGTAGGAAATTCGCGCTGCGATAGGATGCAAACGAGCGTGAGTATACTGCAGCGTTATATGAAAACGAGAGGGTGATGGTATGTTTGTCGTAGCGCTCGTCCTATCCAGACAAGTTCCGAACGATGCCAGTACACGAACGTGGCAATGTTGGATTTTTGCGCACTGGAACGAATAACGAGCGACGCGAGGTGAAACATTTCCGCGATCTGGTGGATTAACTCTCGTCGAGGGCAGCTCGTAAAGTCGTTCACTCTCTGGCTTTTCGCATCGGCGAAAAACTCCAAAGATATATGAGAGGCGCAGAAAAAAAAACACACACAAAAATAATTGTACGATTTATATTTATGGCAAACAACCGATATCGAGGTTCGTTGATCGTCTTAGTTCACGAGAAATATATAAAATTCGACGTACATACGAAAACGGACGAGCACGAAGACTTCCTTTTTTTTCTACCAAATAATGATTAATCGTCGAAAATCGAAAACGCAAGATCGATCGGGTGAATGGATATTCTGTCGTATAATTGAAGCGTATGTAGAGATAACTATCTCGTAGTTTACTACTAGGCTATATAGTTGATAAAACGGTTTTCTAAAAAAAAAACAAGAAAAAACGTATGGAAAATAACATAATAATCGAGAACGAGTGTGCGAATCTTTTGCGGGTGAGTTTTGCGTATAAGGCGAAATGTATGAGGAGCGATCGAATTTATGTGCGTCAGCGGTATCGTGGATTTTAATTTAGAGATGTCCTCGCAATCTGAGCGCGATGTCTGGAACTTGGTGAGCAATGTTGGTGGATTTACGTATTCGGGTGGAATCCATTAACACAATTCTTTTTTAACCGATGTTACCGAACGTGTTATTATCTCCGTCGGTCTTCGTTTCGAAGCGACCGGTCGTCGGAACGTCTGTTATCGACTGACGTTCCTTACGGGAACGACTGTTACCGCTTGGCTGATCATTTTGCAAACTTCGACGGAAACTGTTTTCACCGGCGACCTCTAGAAACGAATACCAACGGAGGCCTCGGCTGTGCAACGTCGAGGATAAGGAAAAGAAAATACTTACTACCGAAATGTAACGTTCACTGATAGCGTGTTCTTAGTTATGAATTAATAAATTGATTGATCTACAAATGAAGTGTTCGATTTTTTTTCACATACAGGAAATTACCTTCATCCTTTATCTATAGTGGATTTGTCTGCGTTTCTACCGACGGTCGGGATAGAAGGAAAACATTGAGAGGGCAAATGCGATATTGATTTCTCAAGCTCCGGATGGTAAGGTACGCAATGAGAAAAAAAGGTTGAAAAATTATTGTAATATAGTTTAATCACAAAGGAAGCACTTTATTACAAGTGATTCTCACACGATTAGTAACAATATCTCGCTCACGCGCGCATTCTCTCTGATTTTCATACCTATCTCACTAACACTCGTATATTTATATATATACTACATATATATATTATATGGTACCGCATCGGAGAGCATTAACTGCGAAATAAAAGAACTCAACGTCGATACCGAAGAGTCTATTTTCTGGCTGTCCATTCAAACTGTAATCTCCGATACGTATATAAAAATTGGGGATCTGGTTAAAAATTGGGACCATCATTCCCTTGAGTGTGGAATGTCGAGCACGTGTTTACGTATTGCGGAATGCTTGATCGAAGGAGGAATCGATTCGGATTCCAGAACGGATCGATCTTGTTGATCGGTAAAAAGTAAGTTGCTATTCGCAACTCGTGAATTTCTAGTAACATATAGATGTCGTGAAATTATTTTGTGTCAAATTACAAACAATTTAGACAGAAATCATTTAATTTCGAAGCAATTGAAGTCTACGTTTCACGCAAAAAAATTTCGAACGCTTCATCATGCGAAAAATAGAAGTGAACCTTATATCCATAATGGCCGGGAAGTGTCGTAGAATACTTCTGGTATGTACAATTGTCTTTCCAAAAATAGGAAATGCCTTGGCGTCGTATCGTACAAAGTATACTCGATTATAAAATCAAATTCGTATTTTGTCGTACACGCTTCGAACGCGCGTACGCAGTCTCGTTATGAATATCCGCTTGTTAATTTTTACGTACATGTAGTAAAAACAAAATGAAAACAATATTTCTAACATTAACGATGTACAGTCATCGCGTATCTATGTCGCAGTGTATTGAGCTCACCCTCGATGGCCCATATATTCTTATCACTAATATTTTCATGTTTTGTTCTTGTTCTTTTTTTGTTCATTTTTCTCATTTTTGTTTTAAAAATTATGTACAACCATATTTTACTTCGTATATCGCTTAATAGTTTATACCATGCTTCTTATTTAGTCTAGAGAGTTTGCACAATCCGTAATTTTTCATTTGGATTCGTTGCATACGTCGGTTCTTCGACTCGGTACTCAATGTTTTTTTTTCGGTTTAATTTTATCGATATGACTTTTACGCGAGTGATTTGCAGCGCTGCCGCACCTTGTATCACAAGACTTAATCTCAACTATACCGTCCTCCCGTCGTCACAGACCCCATCCCCTTCTCCGTTTTACAAGAACGCTGCTCCTCATAGAGCCATTTGTCCCCGGTATAAAAAGCTTGATTGTGCGACTGTCCGTTAGAACCAAAAACACAAGATGAGGGCAAATTGTCGCACATAGACAGCTTGCTCGATCATCGCGGTTTGGCAGATATCCGAATTCCGAATGAGAATATTTAATCGTAACATTACCGTTGCAAAAGATAAATTTTCGATTTCGCTTAAAATTGAAGCATGTCACGGACAAGCGTAGGAGAAGAGCGGTTGGGGGGTTAACTGATTTTTTTTTCTTCAGCACCGTTTCTAATAAAACATCATCGGTCACACCGATGGACAACAATTAATTCATAAATCGACAGCGATATGGAAATAAAACAAATTCTCGAATACGATAACTCGAGTAAAATATTACGTTTGAGGTAACTCGGGAAGGAGCCCCGAGAAGTGATTATGTACGGGTTATCCTTTTTTTTGTTGTTGTTGTTGAAAAAACCCACTCGTAGAGGGTCCGTCAATCACGCGCTAAGTCTCTAATCCTAACACTTTCTTCTCAAATCGTCGACTTGTGAGTAACGAAATTTCAAGTTTCCCCGAAATAAACTTTGAGAAAGAAGTCAGAGGTAACTATTAGTAGTCGCGACTCGCCGATTGGAGTCTCGACAGGGGCTGCCTACAGTTCGTGATGTTTTTTGTGTTCTGTTTTTGTTTCGCTTTTGGATATAACACTAAAAAATTAGCTACACATCGACGGCAGATCATCTGACGATGAGGTGAAGGATCGCCACAGTTACTGCGAACATACTCGAGGCGAGTTGGTTCGCTGCGCCGCAATCGAGATTGTCTCTGTAGTAGTGAGTCGCTGGAGGATGTTCGTCGCCGGGTTTGCAATATTCTCCTTGGGCCTGATGATTAGGACACATTTATTAATCAACAGATCCATTTATATAGAAAACTTTAAAAAAAATTAAAGTTTCATCGTATTTTTTACCTGACAAATATCTTTGCAAGGCGGACAAATTAGCGCGCCCTTGTGGAGCCAATCGTGCTGTATAATGCGAATGGCGATTTCCTGACCCGAGTGGTAGCAGGTGTACGTATAATTGGCCACCTGCGAATTAGAAAGAAGAAATTGAATTAGTATTTTTTTTTTTCGGAAGATAGAATATTAATTCAGAAAGTTTAGCGTTCGACTGACCATTATGTGAAGCCTGCCAGCTTCGCACTTGTACTGATAGCAGCCGGAGCCCCAGTGTTGCCATTGCCTCGCCTGCTTGCACGTCCTCTCCTCCCACATTTGATTCGTGTGATCGAAGCATCTCGAGCGAGCTCCGTATTTTTCCAGGGCAAAATTTTTCTCGGGATCTGGAAAAATAATTCACGATAAAATTTCTATAAGATTGTACCTCGCCGTTGTAGGATAATCCATCGCGGGAACCGAGTTGAGAATAACTTACGCGGATTATTTTCCTCGTACAAACAGTGAGATCCTCGTACTACAATGTTCTTGGCACGCCACGTAAATTCTTGGATGTAAGGACAGTAGTCGGCGAGAGATACCGATCCACCGTAGTACTGTTCCTTACCGGGTACGACGTGAGGTATCGAATCAAAATTCTATAAATAAATTTTCATCTTTTTATCATAATTTCGTAAAGCGTACCGCATGAATTAACATTTTTATTATTGTTATACATATACCTGATATTTCTTCGGTAGGGGCGTAGTGTGCTCGACGAGATTGCACAGAGCCACGGAACTTCGATCGTCGGTGCATTCGGTTTGCAGGGGATCCTGTTTCACTTTGTTGCAAAAGGGATGTATCGTTTTACCCCTGAACAAATAAAAGTAAACAGATTTTAAACATTTGTTAAAAAAAATGTTCATCATACAGATCGCTGCCCAAATGGCCAAATGGTAATCGAATATATAAAATAAATATATATATTTGTATATTTATTATCGTGATTCCAGAGTAACCCCGAAGGCACTTGACCCACTTACTTCTGCTCCCTCGTGTCCCTTTTTTTAATGAAAGCATGAAATACACGACAAAATAAATATTCAACAATCCCACAGTCGATGTACTCGATTCGTAAATTCAGAAAAAAATCTACTCACGACAACCGCGAAGATTTGGTGGATATCCACTCCTTGCAAGATTTCATGGCGAAGTCGCACCCTAATTTCCGTCCCCAGCCGAGTTCTTGTGCCATTGAATAATTAGCCCTGTACCATCCGGTGTCCTCCATCAGTGCAAGAGTTATCCTCGAGTAGACTGGATTCTGAGTGTGCGTTCCGGTCATGGCCTCGTTCTGATAATCATGTATACACAATAAAGTTACAGAGAATTACATAAATGGAAATGTATAATCGTACCACGATGACGCAGTCGTGTATCGTTGTAAAAGGAGAAATTCGTGAATAAATCATATAATCCCGCGGTAGCGAATGAGGGAATCTATTATGCAAGAGGTAATTCGAAACGTTATTTCTCTTTGAAGTGCCCGAGCATTATATGTATGTTAATTCAAGCGGTTTACCTCAAAGACTCGCTTTTCCCAGTGAGTCAAGGCAGTTCCATCTTCCCCTTGATCCTCGAGCTCTGCCCCTTCGAGGGACGGGCAATCGAAATGCTTCTGTACCTCAGCCCGTACTCTCGGGGTAACCATCATTTGCATTGATCTTTTTACGGTACCGCCGTGCACTTGCCACTGAGGTCTGACGACGGTTTTTATTGTGCTGTCGCTCCATTGATGGGTCTGCAGTCTGCAACAAATTTCACACACAATATAGCGAATATTCATTGCATGAGTAGTCTAAACATACTACGACCTGTAAGCATTTTTTTAGCGTTCCACCAGGTCCTGGCAAGGTCCCGATTTAACGCTACAAAATTCTAACACGGTTGAAGAGTTGAATGTAAATTAACAAGCGGTTGTCTGGTAAATCTGGGTTATGATTAATAGTCTGGGGAATTCCATAATCCATTCTATATGCTGTAAAAACCGTAATTCCGAAATTACATATGGAATGGATTCTGAATTTCCAATCTATATATTATAAAGTCGGAAGTTCCGAAATTATAATATATAGAATAGAATTTCGGCATTCCGGAATTCCATTCTATAAGCTCGATATTTTCAGATTTTAGATTTTTATAGCATATTATAGAATAGAATTCCGGAATTTGGGAATGTATTATTTATGCTAGGAAAACCGGTGGGGGTCAGCTTAAAAAATGCAACAAACAAATCCATAGTTTTCCAAAAAATATATGAGAATGTTTCGACTTACTTTTCGTTTAGGGATGGTTTTCCAGTCTCGCTTCGTCTAGGAGTCCGTGGCTCGCCGTGCTCGTCCCTGTAGAATGCGTACAGACTGACGGAGAACCCGAGGGCGTGGAGGATCTCGTGCTTTACGGTACTCAACAGGGTCTCCAGCTCCTGGGGCTTCGTGCTGATGCTTCCAGGGCAGAGGTTCGCGTGTCCGGCGATTGGCCTGCGATAAATCGAAACTCTGCAATATTCGCCTCGGGGCTGAGGGACAAAGCGGGACCGAGGACCCGCAAGCACGTACGGGAACGATATATATAAAACTAATATATATTATAACCCTTTGGAAACGAACCCCGGTCATCACCCGGGCCATTGTATTGGACACTGTATTCATTGTAAATTAATTAATTTACAATGAAAAATTAAAATAAAAAAATCGCCGTGATGATTAAAATGTTCAAATTTTATTAAATTACAAAATAAAAACCTTGGAATTGCGCTATATTTCCACTCCTAATATCGGTCCCTTGCTACGCTCATTAGCGTCCGTATAGATTTTTATAATTGATTACATTCCTAATTTTGTATTTTTTAAAATATTAATTTTTTTAATTCCTTTCTTTTACTTGTATGTACGTTTTTAATTAAAAGACAGTTGATAGCTGATGAAAACGGAATATTTCTCCGTTAATCGTCCGCTACCAGTCTTTCTGCTCCGCGAGCGTCAGAATTTTCCAGGGGAACGATGCGAGCGTGTTTCAGGAGGGTGAGAAGAAAAAAAAATGTATCTCGCGCGTCCGAGAGAATATCTCGCGGATTTAAAGTCCGAACCCTCCGTTGCACTCAGTGTTCGCGGATGCGAATAATTAGCGTCAATTTGACGCGAGCGAGGCGGAGAGTTGAGAGACTACCCCGTAGAGAAT
>JAPYZD010002980.1:0-14247 GCA_030522725.1 Ichneumoninae sp. B BG-2022a
CGTTCTCGCCCCTTTTTTTTTTTTTTTTTTTTTTTGCTACATGTACTTTGTTTTTTATCGATCGCACCGTTTCGCCCTGATAGATATCTTATCCCTTGAATTCTGGGTGTTATCATTTTTCTTCCAAATACTTCTCTCCCCTAGTTGTTCAATCGTATAATTCAAACTATAAATATTCATCATCCATTCAATCAATTTGTCATCACAAGTTGTTCCAAAAAAGAACTAAAATCCTCTGTTTGGTGTCGAAAATTAATTTACAATATGTACAATAATATTCATATTGCCCGCAAAAAAAAAAGAAAATCGTAAAACATTGAGCGATTCATCTAGTTAGTTTTAACGTGTAGTAAGGGGAAAGGGTTGTAGTTGACGAAAGATTTTCCTATTATCTAAAAAGGGCATTGTGTGTTGTAGGGGTCTTGTAGCAACTGCGGCGTTGCTTGTCATAGTGTTCGTGCGACGCCGAAAGGACACGCGTGTCATAGCTGCTATCTGCACTGGAGGTCAGTGGATTCAAGTGAAAAATAATTAATTACGAATTTTTTACCTTTCCTTTTCTTTATTTTTTTTTCGTCATCAAAACTTTCGTTCCGACGTTCGATGGAGGAAAGATAAACGAAACAGGTGTTTCCGAGGATGATCATACAGGCGATAGATATTCTCGTGTCTATCGAAAATTCCCAATTCATACGGGATTCTCGTAGCTCGCATCTTTAGGAAATAATAGTATGGGAATTCGGACCGGGGAGTTTGAGAATTTTCAATAGAAGTGTATTTTATTTTCTTTCTATTTGTCGGTCTGTACGAACTCTCGCGAGACAAAAAAAAAACAGGAAACAAACGAATGAAAAGAAAAACATGTGATTATCGAAGAGATTGAGAGAGTATAAAGTGTATCAATGGTTTAGGCGTACGGGTGTCGCTAGGCCACTGAGTTCGATGCCCGGTCGTTCGAACAAACGAAAACCGCCGCGTGGACTGGTAGTAAATCACGACGATCTGGCGGCGTTGGCTGGCCAGCCCAGCCAGGCGAACAACAGTCTTCAAGCTATCGACACCGAAATTGTTAGCCTCAAGCGACAAGTACGTTATTGAACTGAATATACCCACAGAGAAAAAAAAGCAAAGTACAATAATAATCGTGTGGATACATTTTTATATGCTTAATACAAAGTTCATACCGAACTTATGTACAACACAATGCAAAGCACCAAGAACTTTCATCGCGATAATAATATGCACGTTTCTTTATTTACTACCAATTTCAATTACAACGCAAGTACGACTTCTGACGAATGATTAATGTTAACAAAAAAAATAGATACAGTCGAACAAGCAACAAGTTAGCGCGCTCAAGCGAAAAACCGTCGATGGAATCGACGACTTGCGTCCACCGGAAGTGTCCAGTCGCATAAACGCCCGTTGGACCAGTGACGAGCTCCTCCTTGCGGTTCAGGGCGTTCGAAAATACGGCAAAGACTTTTCCGCCATCGCCGACGTTATCGGTACGAAAACCGAGGCTCACCTACGTTCGTTTTTCGTAAATTATCGAAGAAGGTACAATCTTGACGCGGTTCTCAAAGAATACGAGGCTGAGAACGGCCCCATTCTAGTCGATGACGAGAAGGAAGAAAAGGTAAGCATCGGATTTATTGCAAAATTTATGAACAGTGGTTTTTTTTTATTGCATTGCTGAAACTATTTTTTTTGAAATATATTTTTAGATGGACGTTGATCCTCCGGCGAACAACGAAAACGCGGAAACGTCGCAGAGAACGACAAAATCATCAGTCGGTGTCGGTCAAGCGGCAAAATAACAGACAAGCACAGTCTTGATAAGCGCGAAACACTAAAAAAAGTTAGGCCGTCGAGATAAAAAATTTTTACCGTAAATTAAATTAATGTTTATAGTAACTAGGGAGATAATATTATTGTGAGATAGGAGAGAAATCAGGAGGATCGAGACGCCGAGATTTTTCAATCGTGACTCGTCGATCAACGGTGTCGTTGACGAACGGAGTCTTGCAAAAACTTTTTTTTTTTGTTGTTGTTTTGTTTCAATACAATTGGATAGTCGGGATGTATAAAAAGGAAGTAACGAGAAGAGCAATCAGTAGGGGAGAAATTAATGGATTTGCAAAGAGATCGAACAGTCGCCAAGATATAATATTTCAATAATAGTATTATACTCTATCATCACTACTCTATCATCGAAAAAACAAAAATTGCACGCTACTATGATTGTTACGTTTTTCTGCACGTTTGAGACAATTGCAGAAACACGGCCGCTCGAATATTCAAGCGGCAAATGTTGCATCTAATAGATTTTTACGCTATCGGACAATGAGAAAAGAAATACCGGTTGAGATTTTTTCTAAGAGTCGTACACCTCATACTTCATAATTTCTTATATTGTCGTATTAAAAAAAAAAATCAGCAATGCATAGAAACCCTTTTCGACGACTGAAATTTCTAAGTCGTCGCTCGATTACGATAATCCGTGACAGTGAACTCAAACTCTTTTGTTCCAAGTTCAAACAAAATATCAAGATTTTTTGTTTACGTTAAAATTGCGTGTGTGTGCCGTCAAATCGAAGTATATATTGTTTAAATCGACCCGTGTCAGTCCTGAATGAACGATGAGAGAGAGAGAGAGAGAGAGAGAGAGAGAGAGAGAGAGAGAGAGAGAGAGAGAGATGTTCTAACCGAAAGTGTTATAAATTCGAGCTTTTCCATAGTTCGTAGGATAATTTCTATGGTCGAGATACGAATGAAACTTAATGAAGAATAAATCTAAAGAGTAATACAACAGTAACGTTCGATCGGCTGAGTATAAATTTTTCCCTATCATATCCGAAAGTTGCAGGTTATTGAATTACTTTCTTTCCGCGAGATGCTGCGTTTTATATAGTATATATTATATATATGTAGACATAAATTGAATACATATAAATGAACGAGAAGACATATATATTTATATATAGATGTACGATTTTTAGGTTTAAGTCGCGTGTACATGTTGTCTGTGTAGACTTTATCGATTATAAAGCCACTAGCTATAGTAACGAGCATACAATCGCGTCTGAAGTGTGAAAAAAAGAAAAAAAAACTGAGTTTCCGAGGTACGCCTCTCTTTCATATCGAAAAATAATGCAATACAATGAAGATAAAAAAAGGGATTTTGTGTGTTATGGCGTTATATTGAGCAAAAGGACTGATCGCATTACGAACGTTTTCTGTAAACGGTCGCAATGTATCGAGTAAACGAAAAAAAAAACTCGATATCGAGACTCAGACATTTCATTCGCCGTACAATAATGTAAATTATTCGATTGATCTTGTATTACATATTTAGTACGTATGACATTTATTTTTTATTATTTATTCTCATGGAGGATGCTTCCGTTAATTTGCACATAGAAGAAAAAGGAGACTCGGAATCGTGTCGAGACATTAAGAAAAATTAAATAATAATAATAATAAAAAACGATGATACACGACGATAACAAAAATATCGAAACAGACTAAGTAGGTAAATTTATTCGATGATAGCAAAGTAAATTAGTATTACATTGATTAAAAAAAATATCTATAGAATAATTTTGCTTGCAGGCAAAACATCTTCTAACTTTACTGATAATCGATTACCAAGCTTGCCCCTTGGCTATACACACACACATACACATACACCACACACAAACACACAGTAAAAATAACAAGAAATATAGTTGTAAATATGAAATTTTAAGCTGTAGTGCCTGCGAGACACGCATGTCGTATTCGATGGTTCTGTACAAATGTACATGTCTGGGGAAGAGTCGTGAGAATTTGAACGTTCATCACCGTTGCGATTATACGTAGAAAAACAAAAAAAAAATCTTTGTATTTTTTCTAATCAAAGCTGATATAGATTGTAAAAAAAAGAAAAAAAACAACATAATAATCGCACCGGAGAGTACGAACGATTTTCGCTCATGTGTGTGTCTCATTAACTGTATAAATGAATCATTTTTTTGTTCTAATTAATAAGACTCTTAGTCTAAGTTCGTTCGGAGCAATTTACTCAGTTAATTAAAAAAAAATAAAAATAAAAAATAAATTACTTGTAAGTAATATATAATTAAAGCGAATTGCTGTCTCCGATTAGTTCGTGACCTCTCGTGGATCGACGCTCGTCGATCGTCCTCATTAAAGAGCGTTTCTTATGCGATAGATAATCCGACGTACTTAATTGTAGGATCGTTCTCAAATCTGTCGAATCGATCCCGACAGCCTCGCTCTCGATTCTGTTCGCGTAAATTATACCATTGATCTGTTGCATCTCGATACTGTCGACGCTGCCGATGTCCGTTTGCGAATTTCTTTCTATCAACGTTCTAACGCAATAAAACAGGATATCGAGCAATGAAGCGTAGTCTCGATGAAAACTCTCGTCCTGATTGAACGGACTCTTGAGGCCATCCGTTGCTTCGTTTATTTTTATCGCATTGGTCAGACGTCGAAAGATCTCTAGTACACTGTCCTTCATCGTCTCCGAAGGATCTTCGATGCACATCAGCGACAATTTATTCAAGATCTTGTGACAAATCGCTCTGGCGCAAAGAGGCCGGTCGGCTCCACCGGCGATGCAGCGCGTTACTGGATGCAGCGTCTTTGCCATAGACTCTCTGAGTTCCGGATCGTCGTCCGTCAACATTGCGATTATCACTTCGATCCACAGCTTCGAGTATTCGGACCGAGGATCGAAGACAAATCGGCGATCGCTTCCGCAAATCGAATCCTCAACGAGACGCGGAATGGAATCTATGACCGATCCTTTCGCGTCCACGTCGTCATCGTGCAACTTCTCTGATACCTCGCGTATCCTCGAGAGCAACGAGCTATCATCCTCTAGCTTTGTCGAATCGTTCTTACACCGGCGAGCTTCGAGTTCGAGCGCGGCGCTGCTTGCATCGCCGTTGTACCGATCGCGAAATGTTTCTAAATTTTTCATGAATTCCGCGACTCCCGGTCGTGTTGGGGAGCCGCTGAAATTTTCTACGACGGTATTGTCTACTTCGGGCCTCAGGTCGAAGGAGGAGAGGAAAGCGCGACTCTCCATCAGGCATCTCATCAACGTCGAGTGGACCGTGTAGCAAAAGCGTCGCTCGTCGCAGTCGAGACGATGAGTCAGAATACAGTTGAATCTTCGCAACTGCACTTCGAGACCTCTCTTCAATTCTGCTTCGTCAATGTTGTGCCTGAGGACGAAGAACGTTTCGCTCGTGCATTGCATCTCGTGTTCCAACTTCCGGCCGAGATATATCTGCGAGCACAATTGTCCGTGCTGGTAATTGTTGCTCCTGTCGTCGACGATCTCGAGTTTCATCGTCGCCAGGACTCGCGGAATATCCGGCAGAGCGACGAAAGCCGCGTAGGCTTTGCTGGCTAACACTCGAACGTGGAAAACCGGATGTCCGAAGAAGATGACGAAAGCGCGCTTGGCCCTCGAAATGTAGTTCTCCGACGAGTAATCGACGAGTTCGCAACCACCCGTTGACATCTTTGTGAACAGCGTCAAGATCGACACGACGTTGCTGACGATGTGCAAATTTTCGCAGGGTAGATTGTTCTTTTCATCGATCGAGGAAGCTAACGACTCCAACTGCGTTAGGACACTGTTGGCGAGAATCGGAAAATGCGTCACGAAGTGATCGACGGAATTCCCTATCCCGTAATCCAATTCCCTCGCGCTGCACTGACCGACGAGTCTCGGGACTATAGCGCCGAATAATTGGAGACTCGCGTTTCTGAAATAGATAGGAAAAAAAACCGATAAAATGGATTGAATGGATTTGTAAAATACGGTAGAACCTCGATTATCTGAATTGGGGTCAAGCGTAGTTCGGATTGTGGAAATTTGAAGACGTAAAATAATATACTTAAGTAGAACATCAAAAAAGGGAGATAACGATGTTCCGGTTTCGCTTCCAAGAAATGTCCAATATTCTTTTTTTTTCGTAAGAACATTGTGTTTCCGCTTGGAAGTATTGTTCATCCAAGCAACAACGCATTCAAATACAAAATTGTTAAGTAATAACAAATAATTTTTTACATGCACCGATATGAATCAGAGCTGGGCAAAGTACAAAAAATACTTCCAGTGCAAAGTGCAAAGTATCACAAGTTCTGGAGGTATCAAGTACTTTTTGTACTTGAAGTATCAAGTACTTTTTGTACTTGAAGTATCAAGTACTTTTTGTACTTGAAGTATCAATACTTTTTGTACTTGAAGTATCAAGTAATTTTTTTACTTGAAGTATCAAGTAATTTTTGTACTTGCAGTGTCAAGTAATTTTTGTACATAAGGTATCAATTCCTGTTCGCAATTAGGTTCGTAGCGTTAAGCGTTATCTAGGCTTTACAAAAAGGCACAAAGTAATTGGCACATCGATTCCTCAGTATAAAAAAACGCTAACGGAAATTTTCGTAATTCATCGTTTTGAGACTACTTTTAATCTATTCGTCGAGCTTTTTGTCATAAAAAAATGTCATAATAAAAACGAAGAGGCTTCCTGTACTTCCTCGTTTTTTGTAGAATAAAAAGAAGAATTATCATTAAAATTGCACTTTTTGAAAAGTTTAGACAGATAATCATATATTTAGGTGAAGTGAAAGTCACGTGACGGGGCCATGAGTGTGAGAGAGATAGTTGCAATGTTCAAATTAACTTTATTCCGTGTGCATCCGGCTCGAATTTGCTTTTTCCTCAAAAAAATTAGCACCCTTGAGAAAAAAAAGTTCATTACAGTTTTCATTACCGACCGCGATATTTCACTTTCCCTTAATAGAAACAGGATGTCATGCTACTCATCAAGTATCCGTAATGCGAGCATAAACTCGAAAAATCTACTTGTACTTGGTACTTAAAACCGTAAAAAAGTACTTTTGTAGTTCAAATACGTACTTGAAGTACCAAACAAGTACTCGGTACTTCAAATACTGCCCAGCTCCGATATGGATATCTCTGCGCGTCGACAAGAGCTAATGAATATCGCTCGAAAAACCTGACGTGCAAGCGGTATAACTTATAGATGTGCAATAATAGCTTCATCGCGCTTGCTACAAGGCAACGCTCAACGATGAAATGATATCGACATTTTTCGCCATGGTTTGGATAATCGACATTCAGATAAAACGAGTTGCAGTTCGGATAATGGAGGGTGCGGATAACGGAGATTTGGATAATCGAGGTTCTACTGTAGGACGATGGGAACTTACCGCACGATCCACTCGGGCGATCGCAGGTACTCGAAGCATGTTAGGCATATATCTTCCATGTACGGGACCAACTGTGCCTGCAATGACTTGTCAGCCACTGTTGAACGCAAAAAGTGCAAGTGTCTGGCTCTCGATGAATCCGTGAGACAATCTTCTCCCTGTTGATTCGACGTGTCTTCGGTTTGCGTTTTCAACGAATCCAACAACGTTTTCACGGCGAGGTGCAACATCGGACGATTCTTTCTCTCGTCACTCGATACTATACGATGAAACATTATTGACAAACCTGCGCCTCTTCGAGTCAAGTTTATGTTATCCTTGTCATCGACGTTAAGTAAATCCAATAGATGTTTTTCTATAAGATACGCGTACCACTTTGTACTGACCACTCTGCAATCAGAAGTTTTATAGAATTTAGAAACCGAACATTTTTGTATCCAGAGATTTAACGAAAATACGTCACTTCCCGTTTCAAAATCTAATTTTTCTAGTGGAAATACATCACTTCCGAAAATTTCATTTTTCGACCGGAAGTGAAGTTTTTCGGTATGACGTTACATCCGATCGAAAAATGTCAAATAGATAATTACCAATTATAGACAAGTGCCAAGAAAAGTAGTAATATTAGCACTGTCAATCTGGGTAGATTTATGAAGGATTCATTATAAAAGTTGTAGACGCGTTTTCATTTTTCGACGTCCTACCGTGTTAACTTAGCGAGTGCCAAACCCGCAGCTTCAATTGCGCCTTTATGACGACATTTCAGCAGAACTGAAACTATCAGACCAGCGGTACGTTCCACGATTTCCTTCCCATGATTCTCTTCATCCGCAGACGCTCCTATCGCTGCAGCTGCGTCGCAACATACCTGAGGAAATCGAGAATGAAGAATATAAAAAAAAACAACAAAATGTAATAAAAAATTTCACGACATTATTCGTACCTTGAGAGACATCCAAATGCAGGAAACAATGAGTTGATGAGACGATGACAGTATGCATTCTTCAGCGTCCTCGCTGACTTCACTGTTTCTGATCGATTCTTCGATCGCCAGGCCCATTTCCTCGAACGACGAGGAGTATTCTGATACGATAATAATAATAAGAGATGACAGAGCTCGAATATTTTTATTCTTCACAATGACAATCTTACCGGACTGAGCTGCTTTTGACGACAGGGCTGATAAGAAGAAATCTGTAGCTGGCGCTACATAAGAAAGTAGTATATCGGCTTCACTGGGCACAACTACCGGAGATGCGCCCAGTGAAGAGAGTTCCAAAATGGACATCACTGACCCGAAGAATGGTGAACCGTTAACAGCACAGTTTAGAATGTCTCGCGACTGTTGCATTTTCTTCAGTTGATCGACCATTTGGCGAAGAACGGAAACGAAAAAACAATCTCGAAGCGTCTCCTTTGGTACACGTTCATCTTCTCGAGTCAATGACAGCAACACCCTTCGCATTGTAGAGCCGCTCGCTGCCTCGTAGAATTTCGAAGAGTTACAATATCTAGTAGCCAAGTCCTTCAGAAACTGCAACGAAAATTACCTTGAAATATATTTGAAATATATGAAATATATTTGAATATATTAATTTGAAATATATCAAATATATTTGAATATATTACTTTCAAATATACTTAAAATATATCAACCTCCCATTTAATTAGTACGTCATGCGATCTTAAAAGCTCACCTCGAGTTCCTCGGAAATTTCAATCCGGTTGGTAAAATATTTCGTGAGAATATCAGCCGATTTGACCCTGACGTCGGTCATTTGATCGAGAAGGAGCCTGAATAAAACAGTCAAACTTCTTTCATCGACAAACTTCCATCTCCAATTGGTACACGTGCCAGACCTGGTGGGCATCGTCAAGTATTCAATCAAGTTGGTTCGAATGAAGTCGGGCTTCGACATTAGCTGTTCCAGCTCCACGAGGCTCGCACGTGTCGCAAAGTCCAATACGACTTTGTACAAGCTCAATGCGAGAATTTTTCTCTGATAATTCGAACCGATATCCAAACAATCCAATAAAAATTCGTGCAACCAGTCATAAAAATCGAATTTTTCGTTGAATCCATCGTCTACAGCTCGACGTTTTACAACGAACTTTTGTATGTTTCCGATTAAAATCTCGAAATTCTTGATTATCCCTTTCCTCATCGTTACGGAACTCGTGTCTGCGTTGAAGTACAAAAAACGTTTTGCAACAGCGAACGATTCGTCGTCGGTCGCCGCGTACTTCCAATTTTTATTCTGGCACACGATTGCGAAAGCATTCAGTCGCACGTCCTCCGAAAAATCTTCGACTCGACGATTCAGCACGGCGCGGATGTTCGCGCCGTCGTAAATCAACTCGAAACCCAGCCGATCGCCTATTCGTTCCAGATACGTTCTGCCCACTTCTAACTGCTTCATGGAATCGTTTTTCCACAGGTATTGGAAAACTTGCGGGAATTTTTCCATCGTTGGTTTCATCCACTGTTCCCACAGGAATTGAATAGCGGCCGATTGTTGGCTAAAGAATAAAGGAAGAAAACGTGAATAACACAAGAAAATCCAACGGAAATTAGTGGGTGCAAACTGTTTCTCGGTAACTCACCTCTCTTCCCATTTCGCGCTGACGCGCAAGAAGCTTTCGCCGAAAACACTTTCCCACTCGTTCCCTTTCAGCATCTTCAAGATCGTCAAGTAGAGCTTCGTGCCTGCGTGTTTGAGATGGTTCTTCGTCAGGCTCGTGAAGATACAGGCGGGCAGATCGGAGCTTACGATTTTCGGCATATCCTTCATAATTTTGCAGACTTCCGCCAATATCGTGTACTTGTTCACGTTCTGCCAGGACAAATTCTGAACGCACTTGTCGAAAATCACATCCGAAAATCCCTCATATTTTTCGGTCATTATTCTCAAGTAAGCAGGAAACACGTCGGTCGCATTTCTACGAGCGATTTCGCAAATGCAGCTGTCCCAGTTTGAGAAAATAACTGCCTCGAGCTCATTCTCCGTCCGAATCGTGTCGTTCCCGTGCCAGAAATTCGTTGTCACACTCTTTTCCAGCAACGATTGCAGAGTCTTGTAAGCGAAGTACGAATAATTCGTGTAACCCAGACAGTTTCTTCGTATGACTTCGAACGGTAGAACAATAATTTCGGAAGCGTAGATCGTTTTGACGTTGACTTTCAGATATCCGTGGGCTATCACGAGTTTGAACCACTCGAGGTCGCGTATTTCAATATCTTCTCCAAACGCCGACAGAAGAGGCTCTTCCAGGCTCCAGTACGCTCGCAGATGATCCTTGAAATCTTCGAATTGGCAATTCGCGAACAGTACGGTGACGAACGCGAGAGATCCTAGCAACACTCGCTCCTCGCCGACTTCCTTGCTGAACGCGAGCGATCGGAGCAATTGGACGAGAACGAGCCTCCATCTCCTCGCTCTCTCCGCATCTCCTCCGTCTGGTAATCGAGATTTGATGTTTATCAATGTCTGAAATCCATTTATCAATTTATTTTATTTCATGTTTATCGATGTCTGAAATCAATTTATCAATTTATTTATTTCATATTTAGTAGTCTGAATAAATTTTTTTAAGTAAAAAATAACTTCCAGAGATATCCAAAATTTTCGAGGTGACAAATATAATGAAGAAGACTGACTCTGAAGATTTCGAGATCGTTGGAAACGTCGCTCCTTCGCAAATCACGCAGAATGCGCTCGGGTTGAAGGGACGACGGTTCTTCTCCCATTTCCGTTCTTCCCGGCGATGGATCCATCGTCGTTTCTTCGTCAACGCAGTCAGTCGTAATTCCGACCTCTCATCGGGAAAGGACGTCCATGTGGAGTCGTCCGAACTGCGACCTCGGATCTACTTGTACAGACGGTGCTCACATCCGCGCCTCGACTTCTGAAATGAACGGAAATCAGTAAGCGGATCAGCTCTCCAAGATTTTCATAAAAGTTGTCCACAACATTTTTTATAACAATCGATTTTCATTGGCAAAGCAGTTACACAGATGTAACGGGATTTTCCTGGTACTTGAAATGGGCTAGCGGCATAAAACTGGACGGAGGAAGAACGGGATTTTTTATTTAATTTTTTGTCGTTACTGGAGAACTCTGGATAGAACGGAGAGGATCGATAAATAATAGCGTACCTCCATTTCGTCGCCAAAGCGTTTTATTAACGATTCGAAAACAAAACAGCGTATTAATAGTAATCAAAAGTAACACGTTAGTATACTATGTATCAATTGGACTAGGCGGCTTTCGTCTCTTTTGGGAGTTCCCGAACGTACCCTCCCTCATTCTCTATCTGTTCCTTGAACTTGAGATACTCGCGTTTCCGGTCAAAATGCTTGACCTGTACAACAGAAAGACAAAAAAGCGTTAAAGAAGATTTTATTTAAAACGTGATAAACATTGAGCAACGATGAGAGATTACCGACCCATTGGGCGGGACAAAATTTTTCGTACTGTTTCCTGAACTCCTTGCAATCCGAATCCGATTTGGCTTCGTCGAGACACTTCCAATACTCGTCCCGATGACCCCAGCAGTTTAGGCGGTCCTCTTTATTTGGAAACGACATTCTGCAATCCAATCAACAAAAATAAACTTTTGCAGAATCATAAGATACAAACAAAAAAAACCGCGATAATCTTTCGAATAAATTACCCGAGAACGATCCTGGCAGTATCGCGAAAAATTCGCGAGCGAAATTAATTATTTCTCAACAAAACTTACCTATGAAAAAAAAATTATCGCAGTAAAAATGACGCAATTATATGAGAAAAAAAAATTAAACCAATACACTTTGAGACACGGATTTTAGAATCGAAAATAAAACATGACTGCAACGCCGATGCGATTTTGCGACCGATGATAAAATTAATAAGGAGTTTAGGAAATTAATGATTTCCAAATATTATTGGAGCAAAAATTGTGTCTGATAAAAAAACTAAAAAAAATATGCTCAACAGCCCCATCGTTCAAAGGTAGACTAAAAACTGGAAGAAGTTTTCAGAATGAATGGCGCGAAGACGCGACCGAAGGCGGACCGGCGGCCAATGGGCAGTCAATTTATAACAGTTTGGCCAATAGAAAATATACGAGAACACGTGGACAACCTTGGCGATCTAAGAATAGTTGAGAAATTTGTTACCGGACGATAATAACATTCGGCATTAATTTATCGAGTGGACATCTCCCACGCTCGCTCAATGTATTTCAAGAATACATCCGAAGTACGCATATATCTCGAGACATTCAAAAACACTGAGTCTTGCGATGTCAATGTCACACACGGCTCGGCCAGGCGATTCTGACACGGTCGCTATGCATTAATTTCAAAAATAATAGATAAGTTGCAAAAAAAAAAAAAATGTAAAGTGATAATCGAAACTTGATAAATAGATGGATGAGTTTGCCAACAGAATATAATTGGCTGCCAGTTCAGTTTCTAAATATAACGAACCAAAAATAGTTTTTAACATAAAAAATATCAGCCGATTGGCAACTATTACATAATAAATAGAATTTTGGAAGCATCTTTATGGTGGACTTCGTGACACGATTGTTCATCGAATTGAAGAGCAGTTGCGTTTGTATCGGGGATTCGGGATGGATTGAGGTCGAAGGGATTGAGGAAAATCGGGTCGTGGAAAAATGTGAAACGACTTTGTTTACTGTAACTTTAGAGGTTATGTGAGGTTAGGTCCGGAAATTTTTATGGACAAAATTATTTGTTGTGAGTTGTTAGTTTCCCATTTTTCAACCGACACGAGATCGTGATAAATATCGACGAGTTTACAATTAATTTTGTTCTCGTACCTTTTTTCCACGATAGTTTTTATTTACCTGTTTGCTAGTTTTGGCTCGCCGGTTTGGAGCACGTCGTTGTATGGACGACAAGTTTCGAGTCAATTAACTCAATTACGATCAAGTTAAGTACAATTGTCCGTTATCGTCATCTTCGTGCATAAGCCAAAGTTTTGTTTACAAGTCGAAATTGGTTGTCAAACCTGCGGTAACAATAGTGACTGTGATGAATCTGTGCAAGACTGCAAATGCTGGAAGCGTGCGTACGAACCGTTCGCGACAGGGCCGATACGCGCAGTAAGCACCGATTGGTATATTTTTTACTTTGATGTTTTTATGTTAGCAAAAAAAATGTCCGATATCTGTTCGCCGTGACAAGTATTGCATTCAATACATAAATTACCAATAAGTGTATCTTTCGACCGAGAATCGACAATTTTCTTAAGAAAATCGTATTATTTCTATTATTTTTTATTTACGCTATTCTCTATTTTTCGTTCTAATTATGTTCCGATTATGTTCCTCATGTTTTTCTCTTTGTTGTGTCGTCATGCCCGGTGTTCTTATGGGGTTTAGGCATCGGAACGCGAAATAAACGAATCTATCTATGTGCATACGTCTGTGGATCGCATGTGTATTAACAATCGTTGAGTTTTTATGCAATTTCCAAAATTAATGGGCCGCGCATGCAGTCGCGCCTTAACCCGATGACCACAAAATGAACATGCCGATGATCGACACCGAACAACGGGTCCATTGTCTGTCTTGTTTGGATGGGTGGAGTGCGACCAGATGAGGAACTTTCCCCGTTCTTAAATCTTCCCACTCTCGATCAGCTGCTTGGAGGGGTAGCCGACAGGCATCCGAATGTACAAGATGATTTCAGTACCAACTGACTAAAAAGAAAACAGATTGTGCACACATTATCATAAAACCCATTGCGGATCGTAGGCAAAATGATTAAATCCCAATCGTATTCCGGATCGAAATGATAACCGAATACATTTAACGGTTAGTACTCGGAAGACAAAAATATTTTTTTATCGAAAACATTTTTTTTCTTTAGTGTAATAATATCAACTTACTTACCAGCGATCCCTAGCGTACAACAACAATTCTACCTTTAATACCCGCGGTCGCTAGCCTTTCGAGCTAAATTCAATTTCA
>JAPYZD010002981.1:0-13739 GCA_030522725.1 Ichneumoninae sp. B BG-2022a
GGGAGGACGCGAAGGGGAACAAAAAAAAAGAGCACGAAGAGTAGGAGGAAGAAGAGTCGATACGATAGGGAAAGAAAGAGTCCAAGCTGTTCGAGGGCACTCGAAGGATAGCCGCGAAGAGGACGTAAAACCGAATCACCATTAGGTGGCGAGCGGTATCTCTGGCTTCGATGTAATAAACCAATTCTCGCGAGGCTCGCCGAGTCGGGAGAGCCGGCAACGCAACCCGAACGAGAAACGCACCCACTACACGCGTACGGCTCATGGTGTATTATAAAGTAGTATATCGGTACCTAAAGCGAGGTGGAAAAAGAAGCAGAAGGAAAAACACACACGGAAAGGTAAAGAAGGTTCGTTCGGTGCGCCAAGGGAACGTCGTCTAATTGGACCGCATTCCTATGGGGCTTCTCTCATATATGCTTTACCGGAATTTTCATTAGCACCGACTTTGTCGTGACGGAAGAGACACGGACCGGTGCACCCGTATGCATCGTACGTACGAAGAGATCGCCATAGGGGCACGAACTCTGCGCGATGCGCCAAGCTCTTCTCGGTGCCGTCCACCCTACATCCAGGATATACCTGTACGGTCTAGGCCGTTCCCTCGCCGCTCGGACCTCACCGTGCAGCGCACACTCCGCGGCTTTCTCCGTCCACGAAGAGGACACACGTATTGTGGGAGCCCCCACGAGATGTAGTGCTGGAATTCCAGTCGCGGGACAGCGGGACCGAGTTGTGCCGGGAGGTTCATCGGCCAGCGCCAACGTTCAACGGAGTAAAATCTTGATCACATAATTTTCTCGCGCCGGGCGAGGGCGCCTGAGCGCACCTTCGGTGGACCTCTGGTTATATGGTTTTTAGAAAAACGTTGACGTATGTAGGTAGGCTATAGGTTGAGCTGACGCCGCTGCTGTTCGCCCGTACGCTGCGCTCCGCCTGTGGTACACGAGCCCTCCGGAATCTTGCGCTTTGATCGCCGCCGAGCACCCTCGCGCGAACGGACGAACGTCTTTGCCTACGTTCACTCTTAAATTTTCCGAGTTCCGTCGCATTCCGAGTGTTCCGCAGAGGCAGTCGCTCAACCTGATGGAGTGACTCTGGATACCGTGTGTTTGCGCAGGAAAAAACGGGTACGTTCAACGGATAGGGTAAAAGTGGGGAATATTGCCCGCTCCATATATCATTGATTTACGTGTTAATCGAGGTGGACCATATTCACCACTTTTACCCTATTTCTTGTCCGTAAAGATGCAAGTATTTTTTCTCGGCGATTTTGCCGTCTGCTACGAATCTGCAGAAATTTTTATCCGTCATTTTTTAGCTGCAAACCACCAATTTGGTTGTTCTTGGTTCAAAAAGAAAAGTTAAAACTAAGATCACATTTCACTTACGTCAAATTGAAATATCGACGTTTCGGTTACCCCCGCACTGCAGTGTCCCAAGTTGCCGAAGACTTTTTAGCAGTTCACAGGCTGAAGAGATAAAAAAAAATAACAAAAAGGCGAACTTGAATTTTAATCGATTATTTTGTGAACTGCGAATCGACATCTTGGGTCTTCTTGATTCAAATTTTAAAGAACATTTCAAACAGAGATCCCAGTCATATTTCACTCATGCCAATCGAAAATATCGACGTTTCGGTGACTTTCGTGCTGGAGTACCTCAAATTAAATCTTCCAAGTTTTGTCGCATTCCAAGTATTACGCAAAGGCATCCGTTCAACTTGATGAAGTGACTTTGGATACCGTGTACTTACACAAAAAAAAAAAATCCATTCGATGCACATTTCTTGTCCGCAAAGTTCCGTATTTTCTTCCTCATCAATTTCGCCGTCCGCTCCAAACCTGCACGAATTTCGATCGGTCATTTTTAAGCCTCGGTACAACCTAAAAAGCATTACGAACCAAGATCCCAGTCATATTTCACTTACGTCAATTTGAAATATCGACGCCTCGGTTACCTCCGTACTAGAGTGCCCCGAGTTGCCCAAGACGTTTTAGCGGTTCACAGGCTGAAGAGATTTAAAAAGAAAGATCAAAAAGCGAAGGAGCGGCGTATAAAGAGCATTACATGCTCGGGTATAATGCACGCAGGCACACCACGGGTAACGGGTCCGATCGAACGTTCGACACAGCGGTGATCGGTGGATCGTGGTGTCAGACAAGAAGAGACGCCGCGCGGCCGCCGTAATATCGTTGCGCGTTCAAGATTCCTTTTGAGAGAAGCGCACGCGGCGCGGGCGTGCAGACCACTCGATCGAAGGCAACGCGTGCCTCGGTCAGGCTAATTGTGTGATATTGTGCATCGACAATGCTCTAATGAAGCATTGTCCATTGCGCGCGATCGCGGTTCGTCGATCGTCCGAGATGTTCCGCCGAGCGAGTGAATCCATTGCGGCCGCGGTGTCATCGGGCGAAGCTTTTTTTCAATACTTTTTATTTCTCATCGATTCTCACTGACGCGGTTCATTTGCATGAACCGTCGGGAATGATCGTTCGTTCACTAAAGGAAGGCACGCTTTCGGATCGTACATTGCCTAATAGCTCGGGAGCGAAGAAATAGAAGAAAGGTGTCGCCGTAATGGGTATCGTTAAACGGTGTGAAAGATCATTCAAACTGGAATACGGCAATCGAACGAATCCATCCAAACTACGATCATCATTCATGTCCGATCAATCGACGGCGGCAAAAGAAAAAGAAATGGCATCGAAGAAAGAAGCAAAAGGTCACGGTTTCGCATAACCGGGAAGTGGATGCCGATTCACTGATCAGACATTCATATCGACACTGGTATTATCTCGTGTTTCGAAAGGATTCGTAATAAAACATTACCGTTCGAACGCCAGATGAGGCAAGGTACTTTATTCTGCGCGACAATTTAAGGAGCGTGGGAAAAGATTCAAAAATTTAGTCGCGAAGTCCCTCCAGATTCGAAACCTTGATTTTTTTACCGGAAGTGACGTCATGCCGGAAATTTCATTTTTTCGACCGTGACGTACTTCCGGTACGCTGTCACTTCCGGTCCCGAACAGATGTTCAAACCGGAAGTGAAGTTCCTTCTAGACTTTCATGCTACGCGAAGTTTCATCATCTTCACCATCACAAGCGCATAGTTCGAATGTAAACGGAAGCAAGATTATTGCCTATATCATTCCATCTGCGGGCTAGCGCACGGATCCGCCGAGGCCTATAGGGCGTAAGTGTATTAGAAGATAATAGGGAATTGGGCAGATTGTCGGTGCGGTGAGCAACGCGCGAAATAGCTTCCCATGCGCGGTAGCCGTCGGTGCTTTATTCTGCCCGTGGCATCGGTGAGAGTGCAAAGGGCTCCGAGGAGTCAGGGAGTTTCGACGGGGTTTCATTTTCATTATCCGACCGTAGAAACTCGGCGCCCGGTGCTATATGGCGAGAGCGCATCTCGTTCTGCGGTGGTACGCACAACAACCACCGCACACCGACGTCAATACATCCCTCCGACTGAGACGAGCGAATCTTATGCCCGCATGAATCCACCTTCATCATTCCCCGCGGTAAAAGTTATAACTCGATTATGCGTCTAACTAGCAATTTCAATACTATTAAGAGTCGGCGGAGGGCCGGGCGCCGCCGCCACGCTGCACAACTCCGCAATGAGGGCTGAAGAGTCTCTTGACTGAATGGTGGCCAGCGGAACGGCGAGGAAGCCCGGCTCGCGCGTTCGCAAGCTTCGGTGGCAAATGTTTTGTCCGTCGGGCAAAAAACCCGGACAATAGATGACCGTCCTATCTACGCATATAATTCAAACGAAAGACGCCGCGCGGCCGCGATTGGATTCACCGGTAGCAACTGCGCCGAGTCGAAGCTCCGTGGCTCGAGAGCGAGATACGTACGCATGCATCGGTTCGTTGTTGAATTCCCTCGCGATACGGGCAGTCGGTGCGTGCGAGACGCACCGACGCGTCCGCGTCCATCAGCTCTTTCCACCCCCTTTCGCGGTATCCTCTTCATTTTCTTCGTCGGTCTTGGCTCGTCTCTTTCCGACGAACGCCTCTTTCGAGTGGGATCTTGCGTCGCCAGCTGGATCGTCTCATTGGGAAGATGGACATTCGACGCAAGGTGAGGAAGAGGAATGGTCCTGATTTTTTTTTCCATCCCATCGAAACTATAAGCCTTTGCCTAAAACCGCGTTCTCGCAGGGGTATCGAGTGGTAACTTCGTTATACCCCTTCGGGATGTACAAATATGTAACGCTGATGCTTAGGGTAAAAGTGGGGAATATGGCCCGATTTATATATCATTGATTTACGTGTTAATCGGGGTGGGCCATATTCATCACTTTTACCCTAAAGGATGAGGCAGGGCATATTATGTCCCGTTGGCCGGCTCGGATCCCTCTCGCCATTCTTCCTCACTATTCCTCTTTCCAACGAACGCCTCTTTCGAGTGGCATCTTGCGTCGCCACCTGGATCGTCTCATTGGGAAGATGGAAATTCAACGCAGGGTGAGGAAGAGGAATGGTCCTGCTTTTTTTCCATCCCGTCGAAACTATAAGCCTTTGCCCAAAACAGCGTTCCCGCAGGGTTATCGAGTAGTAACTTCGTTATACCCCTTCGGGATGCACGAGTATGTAACGCCGATGCTTAAAGAACGAGGGAGGGCATATTATATCCCGCAAAACGGGGTTGAAAATCCGAATCTATCGCTGGGACAAAATGGGGCATCCTAAAATTATTTAAAAAATTGAGTTTTGCCCTCAACGTCCCGTTGTGCCCCGCTGTCCCATTTTGCCCCGCTCTCCCCTATCCCTCTCGCCATTCTTCCTCACTATTCCTCTTTCCAACGAGCGCCTCTTTCGAGTGGGATCTTGCGTCGCCACCTGGATCATCTCATTGGGAAGATGGACATTCAACGCAAGGTGAGGAAGAGCAATGGTCCTGATTTTTTTCCATCCCATCGAAACTATAGAGTAAAAGTGGTGAATATGGCCCACCTCGATTAACACGTAAATCAATGATACATGGACCGGGCCATATTCCCCACTTTTACCCTAAGCCTTTGCCTAAAACAGCGTTCTCGCAGGGTTATCGAGTAGTAACTTCGTTATACCCCTTCGGGATGCATGAGTATGTAACGCCGATGCTTAAAGGACTAGGGAGGGCATATTATATCCCGTTGGTCGGCCGTCTCGCATCCCTCTCGCCATTCTTCCTCTCTATTTCTCCTTCCTCTCGTAACGGGCATGTCCGCCTTGAAATAAAATCGCCGATAGTATCTCTCCTCAATGAACTCTCCCACGCCTGTGCCTCCTCTCTGGCGGTCGCGAATCCACCCGCCTCGCGTTCTTGCCTATGTGCTGGTAGCGATGTACAATAGCTGCGTGCGCGTTTGTGTTGTTCCCGGGTCTGCGTGTGCGAACGTGCCAAGGCTGCATATATATTTATATCAGCCTGGACCTAGCCGCACCGCGTTACATCGGTGTGTTCCTCCACGTGCAATCCGCATGTGCATGAGAGCATATTATACCGTCCGTTCATTCTCCATTGCGCTGGAGCGTCTATAATAGTATAATACTCCAACACCTATGCCAGTTACGTGTCGGAGTCGCCGTATGTGTGCACGGCACATGTTCGAGGGAGGGAGAGACGCTGCGTGAGCGGGAGAAGAGTTCAGGTCGAGAATGGGAAAGAAAGAACGAAAGAAAGACAGAAGTTCCAGGTTCCAGGCAGCAGCACGAGCAGCGGCAGCACAGGGCCCGCTCGGCTCAGGGTCCATCGGGGTTCGACCCCCGACCCCGGCACGTATTCGCCACACCCGCACACCGATGCTTAGACCACGAAGCTCCGCGCAAGAGGAAGAAGAAGGCGAAGGTGGAGGTGGAGGAGAAGAAGAGATGCTTAGGTGGGGTCGCGAGGAGAGGCCCGGCAGGCTTATACACCCGGCAGGTCGTCCACGCCAGCCTTCTGGCCTGTGTATGGGATTCGCTCTTTTCTCTCTCGTCTCTCTCGCGATTCGTATAGTGTATGCAGCGTACGGATCGCCTTCTACAACCTCTGGCTTACCATGCGCTCGGTCTTCGCCGGCACTCAGCTCGAAGGCATATATGTACACCCGCGGAATTAATAGCCGGACGCCGTGTAAAAATCAACGTAATGTGATTACGACGCTGTCTTTCGCTCGTTCGTGAGCGAGGGAGAGAACTCGCGAGCGGCGCGCGAACGCGGCACCGAGGCCCCACCGTTCTTGACTCTCCATTTCCACGTACGTTTCGCGCGAGTTCCTGTAACGTCGTTTGTGTATGTACATATGCGCGTCGGTCTGCTGGATATAACGCTGGATACGTATGTATATTGGTGCAAATACCACGTAGGTACAAATACGCAGTTGTAGTTTACGCTCCGGATGAACCCTCGTGACCTCGACGGATCCACCCTTGGCGAGTACCTTTCGTTTCAACCCTGTCGCGGAATCGAAGATGTTGCGGGTCGGTCGAGTTTCGTAGGCGACGAAGCTTGCCGGTTGTTATTCTCGGTCTCAGGTGACATGTTTTTGAAAGTAACAGCGACCAACCAATAGTTATTAGTCATTGATCTTCCGTTTAAGGCGGATGGTACTTTTTGTTCCTTTATTGGATAAAGCGGCAATTATCGTCGAATCATCATTGAAGGAACGACGATTAATCGCATAGGTACGAGATACGAGATTTTTTAACCGGAACCGACGTATTTTTTTATGACGTCACTTCCGGTCGAAGAAGGAAGATTTTCGAACTGGACGTGACGTAATTCCTGAACGACGTCACCTCGGGTCAAAGACAGATGTTCAAACTGGAAGCGACACCCCTTCTATATTTTCATGCAAGGTAGAGTATCGTCATCATCTTCGCCACCGCAAGTTCAAGCCGGATGGTACTTTTTGGTCTTTTATTGGGTAGAACTTCAATTATCATTGAATCATCATTGAACAAACAACGATTAATCGCATCGGTACGAGGTACCACTTTGGCTCGGTCGTACTTAACGATCCCTCGACCCTTATCGACCTTGTGAAATTCCCGGCCGGCAGGTACCATTTTTTTTTCTGCCATGCACCCTCATCGTTTCGGCCTGAACCCTGTCGCATAATCGTAGATGTCCGCTTCTCCATCACCCTGCAACTTTATTTTCTGTTTATTTTTTTTTTCTCCATTCGGATTCCAATATGCGCCACGGTATTAATGACCCTCGAGTTTATGGTACCATTTTATAAATCTGCCTTGGCCCATTGTCGGTTAGGGCCCGAGCCGGTGGCGATTCCCGACAATTTGCTGGATCATAAATAATTTCGAGGTTGAAACATATTCTGCAATTTTGCCCCCGGCGTTCGCGGGGTTCGCGGCGGAGGAAGAAGAAACCATAAGCACACACGGGTGGAATCGTTGCGCGTGTCTTTTCGCCTCGGATGCTTGTCGCGGTATGGCAACAGCACCAGAAGCAGGAACATCTCGCGAACGCGAACAAAATGCGACACTATGTGTGCATATGTATATGTGAGCGCGCGTGTGATGGTAAAGGCGGTGGATATGCCGGTGGATCGCGCGGCTGAACCCCAACGTGCCACCAGGCTCGTCCTCTTACCTCTTTCGACGCGATATTCCGGGGCCTCTATACTCACTCGGGTCAGGTCGTCTATGCAAATGAGACCGGAGCTCTCGAGAGGCTCCGCAGCGCGAGAAGCAGAATTCCAGGATCATCGCAGCGCGGAGCCAAGCTCCGACGGCGATCGCTGTGCCGATGGGGGCGCGCGAGAGGGAGATCTTTTTGCGTTATACGATCGATAAATGAACGTATGTAGAATACGAAATTGCCGGGAATCCCAGATCCTTCCTCGTGCCAAACGTTCGTGAATTTCCCAGGGGGAATTCATAATCGAGCTTCCCGAGTAGAAATTTTCGAGCGTTACATCGGGTCCTGATAAGACCTTAGAGGCCCTTCTCAGGACCTTATCAGGGCCCGATGTAATACGTGAACATTTCTACTCAGGTAAGGGCGGGGATGGGCGAATATGGACCACCGGCTACTGCGAAGGATTTACGAGTCTTCAAGTTGTTGACAACGAAAAGTCGATCCTATTCACACTAGGGGAGGCAAAATGGCACAGCGAGGCAAAACAGGATTACGAGAGAAAAAGCAATTTTCCAATAACTTTTGGATGGTGGCGAAGGTGGTACATGGAGCAAAACGGGTTTGAAAATCCGGATGTATCGTTGGGACAAAATGGGACATCCAAAAATTATTGGAAAATTGAGTTTAGCCCTCACTGTCCCGTTTTGCCCACTCTAAATCCCTCTCTAACTCTGCAGCAAAAGAATTAAAGTGGGCGTCCTAAAATTAAATTTTAGACACCAAAATATTTCACAGTTAATTTTTGATAACAAAATTATGACTTTTTCTCCTCGGATGACCCCAATCGCCAGTTGGCTATCCGTCACTCGGTCCCTTGGCTCGAAAACGATCACTGCTGCGGTGTATGCCTGCGCGGATTGTTATTATGTAGTCCCACTTATCACGGCAATGCAGCGAACAGCCGGTACATCCCGTGGCGTTTGAGGCCCTCCAGGTGAACGAATGAACAAGTGGTTGTAAGGAGCCGGAGAAGGCAGAAGTTGGCAATTTAATGAAGTGCAGGCACTGTCCCTATCGCATGGAGCGTATTAAGAAGATTTAGATGGTTGGAACGGTGGGTGCACTGTGCGCGGTACTTCGAATAAATAGCGGAATAATACCGCGGTTATGGGGGTCCCTACGGCCAAATATATGGGGTGATGCCGAGGGGGCCCGCCATGGGTGGGCCCCGCGGCGCCGCCCTCCGTTCGACCGATCCATAAGCGCACGGCGCAGCAACACTGTACCACAAGCTTTTGCATCGCATCCTCGGGACTCCGGTAAAATATCATCGTAAACGCATCCCGATAAATTTCTCTATATTGACCGTGAAACCAGTAACCGGCGTAAATAAGAATGCGAATTGCTGCGAAGAAAGAGAAAGGTCCCGAGCTCCCGCTTGCTTCTTCTCATCATTTTCGTCCCGCTGCCTCCCGCAGTCAAAGAACCGAAATAAAACCTCAAATCGTGACCATTTGGTTAGCTATTTTTTAAATTAAATTCGAGGCTCCCCATGCAGGTTTGGCGGCCCGGCCGGAACCGGCCAGTGATCGGGCCAGTGTCGCTGCGATGATCGTCGATTCCCCAACCCTTGGCCGATGTTCCATCGAGCATTGTCGCGCTGAATTGCATTCCATTGATTTGCCGGTTGGCGAGCAGCGAATCAATGAGAGGAAAAATCGCGCCGTCATTGATTCGCCACTTTTGAGTCTGCTAATCCGGCACTGCGACACGACACGTGCGAAAGAAAGGCCGCGAGTTGGAACGGGGAATCGCGAGTGCGAGGATACGTGTACATGTATGCGCCGTGGTGTATCGTACAGGCCTCGAGAGACTTCTATGTACGGCGAGCTCGTAAAACCAGACCGTAAGAACACAAAACGGCCGCGCAAAGGGAACGAGCCAAGAGCTCACTGGGGGCGCTTGAGGAGAGAACGTGTTCCGGCCAGCGCACGTCAAGACCGTCCGTCCTGAGACGTAATCTTATTAAACGGCTATTAGCTGCTCGCCGAGGCTTGTCAACATTTAGACATCTGGCAGACACGCTACATTCTACTTCTACACGCCTACACGCCGAACGACCGATGACGCGGGGCGTCCATGTGTGCATCTCGCGCTCTCCTTCTTACGCATCCGACGAGGCGATCGAGGATTAAGGCGATGCTGATGACCGGCAGCCGCTGGATACCGCGATGACATTAGACGTCGTCGCTAAGTCGACGCTTCTAATCTCTCCGCACACACTGCATTCAATCGTCATATATGTATATGCATTTATTTATATATTTATATAATATATATTAAATGTTTCAAAGCTGTAACATCAAATAACACTTACCGAAGGTCCATACGCCGTACAGATAAAAAAAAAGTGGACATTTGATAATCTTATTTGATCACAATCGTCCATAATAAATGTTTCGTCAATTTTATTAAAAAATATTTGTAAAATTCGGAGTCTTGGAAAACGGACATAACTCTTTTTTGTAAAGTTAACAAGAAAGGAAGGACAACAAACGGTGATTTCCATTTTAAAGCACCGTAAACAAAATTTGTTTGAACATTAGTCAATAGTATTGGAAGTTTTTGTATGGTTTCTGAAATTTCAAACGTTGCAAGTTTGCAGTAAAATTTTTGGAAAATCTCATACAAAAGATTTGCAACTTTAATATCTGGTATTTTTGTTTAAGAAAAACGTGCATTAATGTTCAATTAATGTAAGTAATGTTTTCAAATTTCAAGCTCTGGTACATTAAATTTACAATTAATTTTTGCAGTGTGCGTGAGGCATATTTGTACATTCGACAATTTTTTTTGGTAAACGAAGAAAAGCGTTGCGACTAGTTTCGACTTAACCGTGCCAGCACAGGTCGCTGAGCATGGGAAGTAGTGTGAGTCCTGCTCCGAGGAGACGTGGCCTAGCGAACCTCGTGGGAACATTTGCGACTGCATGTAACTCGGACACATAATAACATTGTAAGCGTTATGAGACTCTCTCGTCGCTCGGATGGAGGTGAATCACGAGAGACGTGCGGGAAGCTTCGTTGGGTATGGCCGAATTCCTAGGTCTATAGCTAGCTGAGAGCAGTCACGCTCGCGGTGTTACGATCGAAATGAGTGACGTACCCGCGACGTGAACATCGAGCGCGACCCCCCGCTGTCGAACGTCGTCGCGGTCGTCTTGCATGGCCGGACCGCTTGAGAGTGATCGATGTAGGTGAATTCGTTTCCGGTTGGCGAGCGAGAGAATTGGGTATGTTCGAGAACGGGACGTACAAAATAATTCGTTCCACGAAAATAAGCTGTTGCTAAAGAAACAAGTGTTAAGGTCAACAATCCGGACATAGAAATTACGCGAGATAAATTTTGAAAATAACACTAAAACTAAACTGAACCGTTCCTTGTAGTAAATGAATAATTAATGCGTAGGACAAATGAGCGAGAAAACGGAAAAAATAAGCCAATCGATCAATTTATTGCAAATAAGATAGATAAAAAAAATGTATACACTTCGTACTAGTTACTAAAGGTATTATTGGTCGTTTTTCGGCAATTGTGGCAATAAGTGAAAAGTGCTCGTTTAGTAAAAAAAAAGACAATAACAAGTCATGTTATAACTAATTCCGGAATTTTTAATGTATTGTCCTACTTACAAAAGTTGACATACATGTCCACGATAAGAAAAACTGTTTGCATTCTGTTGTAGCCTTGTTATACAAAATCTAAAGCGACTGAATTTTCGGTCGACCAAACCAGCCTCAACCAATGAAAACTGCGTGTCCGGAGCATTCGGCAAATTACGAATTTGAGTCACAGGCGTAGGAACGCCCGAACAAAAATAAGAGGGAAAAGCGAAGACGTACATCGAACGTGGTCGAATCCACCGGGATCGTTGAGATTGTTTAACGTTGTCCGAAGTAGGAAGAACACGAGAATGAGAAAGTCGTAAGGTAGTCTTACGGACGGGACTGAGAGCTGTTGTTGCTCACCGGCTTCGGGTCGTGGATGACGCGTATCGGTATATGAAATCGCTGTACGGGCAGCTCTGCTGGTCAGCGCGGACTTGAGAAACGAGGGAAGATACCTATTTTTTTTTCTTCATATTCCACAATAAACTAAACACATGGTAACAGGTACAACCGTACACTTTATTGTATCCGCGAGTTTTCTCCGATATCGGACTCTTCCCTACGAGCGAGAAAGATAAGTTTGAGCGAGGCGCGACCGGGTAGCTTTGTCTCGCCAACTCGATCGATAAGAGCGCCTCTCGAGCCCCCAGGATAAAATACCAAATCTCAAAGATCCTCGCTCGAATGGTCCAGCGAGTTAAAAAAATAATCTTTAGCGAGTTAAAAAATCGCGCTGGGCGATTTGTGGCGAACGGCTGGAAGAGCGAGCATAATTACTCGAAATCATGGATTTATATCGAAGCAGAGCTAATAGACTTTTCCGTAGGAGCGCCAAAAATAAGTTTAAGCTAGGCGCGACCGGGTAGCTTTGTCTCGCCAACTCGATCGATAACACACGGAGAAAAATAGTTCTGTTTTTCTAACAAAATGTAGACCGTTAGGGTAAAAGTGGTGAACATGGCCCACCTCGATTAGCACGTAAATCAATGATATATAGACCGGGCCATATTCCCCACTTTTACCCTAATCATTTATTGTTGTAGCAGCAAAAATATTTGCTGCCACAACAAAATATTTTGTTGTCCCTACGTTACCCAGGTAAATCAGTTACGGTAACAAAATTCTTGTTGTCCCAACGATTTTTTCTCTCCGTGCAACGTCTCTCGAGCCCCAGGGATAAAATCCCAAATCCCAAAGATCCTCGCCCGGATGGTCCAGCAACTAAAAAAAGAAGAATCTTCCTTTACATTCCTCGCGCTTCGTTCGACTCTCCGGACGATTCGTGTCGAACGGCCGGAAGTGCGAGTATAATTACTCGAAACCATGGATTTATATCGAAGCAGAGCCGATACCCGGCTCCCGCTCTCGGATGCTGCATCGAACATGGCGGGAGTGCCTGAGCGAGGTCTCTCACAGCCTCGGAGGATCGAGGGTGCAGCAGCAGCGGGAGCAGAGCCACACAGCATCCAGCAACAACCTCGACTACGTACACCGTATCTGGACCAAAATCTCGATCGAATTACCACTCGAAGTTCGCACGCTTCGGGCGAAAGGATCTACGGGTGAGGTGAGAGATTCGACGGAGACAGAGATATAATATAAAAAGGGAGAGGAAAAATAACGAGCGTGACTCTCGCATACGAGGCGGGTTGGGAGTGAGATGAAAGGAGATACACAGCGAGAAAGAGCAGAGGAAGAGGGGGGGGGGGCGAAGGAGTAAAAGCCAACGGGTTCGATGCCACGTGTTACCGACCGAGCTGGGGCGATGGTGGTGGTTCCCCCTCGGACACCTTCTTGCTCTTGTTTGCCACCGACTGCGTGTAATTTCTTAGCAAAGGCGTTAATGAGGGGCTTGGCTCGGGACGGTAGATCACCACCGAGCGAGCCGAGCCAACCGAGAGAGTTCTGGCCGTAGTGGTGGAAACGGTCGAGCGTGAGCCGCGAGGAAGAAACCGGAGGAAGGGAGGAAGGGATACGAGTTTGAGGCGGCCGAAGGGAGACGGAGCGAGTCGGGCGCGTTCGGTTCACCGGAGATGGAGAAAGAATGAAGTGAAAAGAAGCGAGAAAGTGGACAACTTCGTGGGCTTCGGTGTTTGGAGCCGATGCTCGCGGGCCCCTCCTCGCTCTTCCGCTTCGTCTTCCTCCTCGGCTGTGTTTTCACTTCACGCAGAGGCGGACGGAGAAGAGGCGGAGGAAGAAGCGGAGGAACGAAGAGGGAAATGAAGGTGGTGTGTTCGCGAGGTTGCCTCGAGGTAGTGCTACCGTGTACCTGAATTCCGATCTACGCGAAGATTACGAGGAGGAGGGAAAGAGGGAGACGAAAGAGTCACGCGCCCGTTCGCGCCCCGCGGCGAGGAAGTATCTTTTAGGTGTCGGTATTGTACGATCCAGAATCGTTCGGGATATTTTTCCTACCGCTGAAAAATAAAGAAGGATCCTTCCTTTTTCTTCGGGAAAATTTAATGTTTGCAATTTGTGCGAGGAAGCATC
>JAPYZD010002981.1:13769-28014 GCA_030522725.1 Ichneumoninae sp. B BG-2022a
CTTCGGGAAAATTTAATGTTTGCAATTTGTGCGAGGAAGCATCTTTGAAGTATTAGTGTTATGCGCAGATCCAAAATCGTTCGGGATATTTTTCCTACCACTGAAAAATAAAGAACGATCCTTCCTTTCTTTTGGGAAAATTTCATGTTTGCAATTTGTGCGAGGAAGCATCTTTGAAGTATCAGTATTATACGCAGATCCAAAATCCTTAGGGATATTTTTAGTTTGTGTGAAAAATAAAGGTGGATCTCATTTTTTTTTGGTAAATTTCATTTTTACCATTTATCCAAGAAATTATCTTTTACACGCGAATCCAGAATCGTTCGAGACGCTTTTGGTCCGGCTGACGAATAAAGACGGAACTTTATTTATTTTTTTCGGGGAGATTTTATGTTTGCAATCTATCCGGAAGAATAATTGAGGATCGTTGGTAATTGATATTCGATGAGATTATCGTGTGTTATATATCGATGGATTCACTCTCGTCGCCGATTACGAAATGAAAAAGACCCGGAGCGCGAACCGAGTCGTCATCGAGGTCGTGGTACAGACATTCACGTAATGTACACTAAAGTGTATCTATCCAATGGTTCGTATGCACGGGACGAAGCGGATCTTCGAGGCGAATTGCAAAATAAATCCTATTAGCTTGAGAGCTGAGAGCGGTGCTTTTTTGCATACCGCGAACGCCAGAGCAGAGCCGGTACAGCTGTAACGTGCTGATTGCGAGCCGTCGAGCTGATAGAAGTGCAACGCGCGGCGCCCAACACCGTTGCACTTTCACTACGCTCCTATATATATATATATATATATATATATATATATATATATATATATATACAAAGTCGTGGAGATTCGTAACAGCGGGACGTTTCAACGAGACAGCGCACTTTCAGCAACCTCTCGGTGTACTTTCGCGCATCCTTTACTTCCAAATACCGCGTTAATCGAATGAAAGTGAGAGTAACGCCAAGTAGTGCGAAATGAGATTATCGCTAACGGCACGTGCATTTTATCGCGCAGACACGCCTCGATAATCCTTGAAATTATTGCACTTGTTCGGTTATGCGTTGGAAGGTCAAATCCCTCACGAAAATGTAAATGAATAATTTTGTCCTGTTTCGTTTTAAAAAAGTATCAATTTTCACTGAATTTTTCTAAATACGGCTTAAACATCTTAAAAACTTATTCTGTTATCAATGGCTTCTCCGGAAAGTATTTGAGATTCCCGCTGTAAAATTAATGAAACCGTGCGAGTCCCTTTTGCTTCACGGTAACAGTTGCATGGTTTCGCGTTTAGGTGCGCAGATAAGGTACATAGTGGTGAATACCGGCGTAGGAAATCTAGTACCGGTATTTTGCCGTCCACCATACGTGTATTTTGCCGCGCAGACACGCCTCGATAATCGTAGAAATTATCGCTCTCGTTCGGTTTTGCGCTGGAAGGCTAAATCTATCATTTATCAGCAAATTTTTATAAAGAAGTTATTTCTGTTTCATAAAAAAAAAAAAAAAAATTCTCAATTTTCTTATCAATTCTCATTTTTCGCGGAATATTCAACAAACGGCCTAAGCATCTGCAAGACTTATTCGCGAGTACCTTCGGTACTCGCGAGCCCCGCTGCAAAATTAATGAAATCTTCCGAGTCCATTTTGCTTCACGGTACAACTTCATAGTTTCGCGTGTAGGTGCGTAGATAATCTATACAGTGTAGGGTACTGGCGTAGGAAATACAGTATCGTATCGCGTACGTACTGCATATCGTATGTGCATTCTACCGCGCGGACACGCCTCGATAATCGTAGAAATTATTGCTCTTATCTGGTTATACACTGAAAGGTTAAATCGCCCATCCGCAATTTTTATGACTAATTTGTTTGTCTTTCATTTTTTTTTAATTCTAAATTTTCTTATCAATTTTCATTGTTTGCTGAATTTTCACCGCCTGCCCAAACATCTTATTTGTTTGCAAGACTTATTCCGCTACCGGTACTCGCGATCCCCGCGGCAAAATTAATGAAATCTTCCAAGTCTCTTTTGCCCCGCAGGTAACAGCTTCATAGTATCGCGTTTGGGTGCGTAGATAAGGTATATAGCCGAGGATACCGGCGTAGGAAATACGGTATCGTATCACGTACGTACGGTGTACCGTATGTACACTTTAAGCAAGCGCTGATGCACACGTCCCTCGAGTTTCGCGAAGGCGCACAAGTCGAATTGACTCGTTAGAAACGACGTCTCTACTCGCTATACCGACATTATGCTATCCGTGCATGTAAATACATACGCGCACATACCCCCGTACGTGCACACACGAATGGAATGTCCGGGGCCCTCTATCTTTCGCTTCTCTTCTTCGTTGCGATCATTAATCAATAACAATCAATCTTACGCGGCCCGCCAACGGGCACAGAGGGTTATATGGTAACAGTCTGCAGTACATACACTGGCTATATGGTCTTTGGCCCGCGTACGAGAGATCGAGCGGTTGAACCACATGCGGAGCTTATCTCAATTAATCCTCGACGAACGGGCATTTTCACCGGGCCCGCGCGCGAGCGTTTGAAGATTGCCGTATGCTGCACGTAGGTGTGTTGGTGTTTATAGATACGCGTACTTTTTTTCATTTATCTCGCGTACGCAGGCGCACGGTGAATTCGAACTGTACCGTTGTTCCGATTGAACCATTATATCCCTATCCGCTTCGTACGCGGTGGTTCGTTTTACGTAAACCGCGAGCATCCGCGGCCCTTAGCTCTATTTCTCATTCATCAATCTTCATCTCCACGGGGGCTTCCACATCTTCTCGCATCCCAGGGGGAATATAATACCTCGCGTACATTCCGAACGCCGCACGGCATGCTCGAAGGTAGAACCTTCGCGTTTCGGAAGAACGGGGTGTAAATCGAGGCTTCGCCAAGGATCATATGTGGATTGATGAGAAAAATTGACGAAAAATGTATTATTTTTTATGATTAAATTTTCGCGGAAATTTAGTTTTTGTCTGCCCAAGGATGAAATCTGGATTGACGAAAAAGTGATTATCTTTTATGATTAAATTTTTGCGTAATTTTAGTTTTTATCTGCCCAAGGATGAAATCTGGATTGTCGGAAAAAATTCACGAAAAATCGATTATCTTTTATGATTAAATTTTCGCAGAATTTTATTTTTTATCTTCCCAATGATGAAATCTGGATTGACGAGAAAAATTGACGAAAAATGTTACACTTATAATTAACTTTTCGCGCACTTCTCATTTTTATCCGTGAATTCCGACGACAAATCGTCGTTCGAAGATCTCAGAAAGAAAAAAACGTTTCGTCGCGGCTGAGTGTCGACACGCGTGACTATCGGCGAACGAAGCGCGTTACGCGCCGAGCTGCGTGGCCGTCGGACGGTACGACCGTACGCCGCGTACGTTGTTTCTCGTCGGTGAAGCATACGTGGCACGAGCATGGATCAGCAGCCGTGAATAAAAGGCGAGAAAGCCTTCGCGGAAAGAAGCTTAGCCGCAAACTGCCGACCCTGCGGTCGGGACTCCACGCCCAAAATGGGTCGAACGGTACGCGCGAGCGTACTGCAGTATGGTGGTAGCTATTGCCGGTTCATGGTGACCATGGAAGAGCGTGGAATCGCGCCGCCGCTCGTAATTTGCCACGAATTTATTACGAAAATATTGCACTGCCTGCGCTTACACAGATACGGTAAGTACCCCGGTGAAATTTAACCATCGGAACGGCCGCGGAATCGCACCAGTTGTTGGAAGTCTTGCACTGGCCGGACGGTCAAGCCAGTATCGGCCCGACAACGGTACCGAGTCGAAATTTTCACCCGTTGCATCAAACCCTGATAAGGTCCTGAGAAGGGCTGACAAGGGCCTGATAAGGCCTATCAGGACCCTATCAGGGCCCGATGTAACGCTCGAAAATTTCTACTCGCGATATTGACTCGATGAAAAATGTTATCGCTACTTCTGTAGGGGAGACTGGTGACAAAAGTAATACGAGTCAATTGTAACAAGCGGCTGCGCAACGGTGCTCATGATCGGACGCATCGGATATGAAGTGAGCAACATTATAAACGTCACCTTATAATGTGATATTTATAATGCTGCCCAATTCAATTCAAGCTGCCCGCTTGCTACGATTGACCCGTGTTACTTTAGGACCCCGTTTCCCCTACTGGACACAGTATTAAAGCCTATGCTTTCTTCTGTAGATTCATCGTCTATACAGAAAAGAAATATCATTGAATCAAGTAAAGTTTTCTTGGGGGCTGACAATGAAGTAAAAACGTTGTTTCAATTCTACTCTGAATTCGTGCAATTTCATACCCGATTAAAACGATAACATGTTACCTTGACAGTCTTGCTGTCGTTGTTTCGATATCATATGAAATTGTAAGAATTGAAAGTACAATTGAAACAAACATTTTTTTCTTCGGCAGCCCGCAAGCAATTTTTTTTTCAGTGTACGAATATTATTCGAAAATCATGATTCCGCCTCGGATCCACTCCAAATACATTTGAGATGTCTCACCAGTTCACTGAGAGAAGGATCTAGAAAATATATGAATGCACACATTTTCTAGATTTTCAACACGATCATTGGTTGCATTCGAAATAAATTCGATAGCATAGTTTCTCCGTAGCGTCACGATCGGTCGTCACTTCCGGTCGAAACTACAATTTTAAAACTGGAAGTGACGTATTTAAAAAAATTAGATTTTACATTGGTCGAAACGAAGTCGAAATTCGGTCGAAAAACGAGATTTTCAAACCGGAAGTGACTTGGCGACGAAATTTTTTTAATTTGACCGCACGGTATGTGTATGTGTTACACTCGGAGACGCACGAGACCCATCGAAGATTCTGTATATTCGAGTGAGGCCGGGTGACCCGAAGAAGACTTTCACCCGAGCTCGATGCTCGACCTCACGCGTATATACGCACACACATAGTCATAAGTACACTGTAAAGAATGAAATCCCATGGATACCGCATCTTCAGAGCTCCTCTTGGCAACGATCTCTCACGGACCGTGCCCGCGCCTCTGTGCCAACATACTCGCGCACGAGAGCCTTTCGAGAGGAATGAGAGGTGGGCATTTCGTACGTGGAAAGACCAGCCGAGGGTCAAGAGGGAGCTTGGAACGAGGGGGGAAAGAAGAGCTGGTGCAAAATCAATTGGGAGATGAAAAAAAATTTAAATACGAATAGGCTGCAAAGATACGTAACTTCGTTCGAAAATTCTTCCCCGAAGCGTAAACATTTTTTTTCCTTCTCGTCTATCCACCTCTCTTTTTAAGAACCCTCTCGTATCTCACCTTTTATATTTATGTTATGTACCTCACCTTAACCGGACCGTACGTCAGGCGTTTGATGATCCAGGAAAAGCAGCACTTGCGACTCCGACGGATCTTTCGATTCCCGATTGCCTCGGCTCAGTCGCCGTCTACAATATGCATGTCTTCACGTATAGTGGAAGTCGCAGATGCGTTGCAGAAAGACTTCGACTTCTTAGGTAGGAAATTTAGTGCCCGATAGAGGCTCGAGCTAGAAATAGCTTGTCGCGCGCGTCGAGAATGAAAGTTTCCCTCGCAGACATCTAGGATATGACTTGGGTTTGATCTAATGACGATCGTGGAGCCGCTTAATATACGGGACTTGCGCGGTATTCCCAGTGTCGTCCTGACATCCGGACTCGGTCAGTGTCTGCATTTTAATACATGGACGGTGCAATACCGGAAGAAAATATGTCCGCACCTTGTACACACTTCGTACACCCTATTCACTTCAGCCCATCGATGTGCGCATCTATCTTGTGTTCTTTGCGTCGCGCATATTACACGGCTGTCTACAATATACATTTCTTCACGTATCGTGGAAGTCACAGATGTGTTACAAAAAATCTTCCACTTCTTGGGTTGGAAATTTAGTGCCCGATAGAGACTCTAGAAATCGCTCGTCGCGCTCGTCCAGAATGAAAGTTTTCCTCGCAGACATGCAGAATACGGTATAGAATATGTATCTTGGGTTTGATCTAATGACAATCGTGGAGGTGTTTAATACACGGGATTTACGCGGTCTTCGCAGTGTCGTCCTGATGTCTTAACGCTGCCAGTGTTTACATTTTAAAACGTGGATATGTTCGCACTTGTACGCACTTCATACACCTTATTCACTTCAGCCCATCGATGTGCGCATCTATCTTGTGTTCTTTGCATCGCGCATATTGCACGGCTGTCTACAATATGCATGTCTTCACCTATCGTTTGCATTTAAAAATGGTCCAATACCGGAAGAAAATATGTTCGCACCTTGTACACACTTCGTACACCCTATTCACTTCAGCCCATCGATGTGCGCATCTATCTTGTGTTCTTTGCATCGCGCATATTGCACGGGTGTCTACAATATGCATGTCTTCACCTATCGTGGAAGTCACAGATGCGTTACAAAAAATGTTCCACTTCTTAGGTAGGAAATTTTTCGCCCGATAGAGACTATAGAAATCGCTCGTCGCGCTCGTCCAGAATGAAAGTTTTCCCCGCAGACATGCAGAATACGGCATAGAATATGACTCTTGGGTTTGATCTAATGACAATCGTGGAGGCGTTTAATACACGGGACTTGCAGTGTCGTCCTGAGTGTTTGCATTTTAAAACGTGGATGACCCAATAGCGGAAGGACGTATGTACGCACCTTCCGCACACTTCATACGCCCTTTTCACTTCAGCCCAGCGATGCGTGTATCTATCCCCTGCTCTTTGTATCGCGCATATTACACGGCATGTGTGGACTCCCCGGTACTTATAGCTGTGCCAGAAAACCTTCTGCATGTTATATATACAGCAGTCTGTCCTGTGGCGTATGCACAGTGTAGGCGTCGTACCTAGCAGGTGCTCATTAGATTACAGCGAGACGATGTTCGTGAGACAGGGCGGCCAGCCGCACCAGCACCTTTTACTCGCTGCTGTGCTCACTCCCGAGATCGTCAGAGATCAACTCGAGATTGGAATCTCCTTGAGTCGCTCCTTCTTCCAATCGTGCTCTTGTCTCCTCTTGGGCGTTTGACAGATTTTTTTTTATTTTTATTTTTTTTTCCGTAATTTCGGTCATCAAATCCGAAGCCGCGACCGTGGTTAGCGGGGAAAAATAGGATTTCATCGGCGAGTAGTATTTCGTTCGAGGGCGAGCGGAGTCCGCGGCAGCCGGAGCATATCTGCGCATACGGACGCGAAACTAAAAGGGAAGAGGAGAAAGAAAAAAGATCGCCGGGGCGCCGCCTTGCTCCCGAGGTCCTGGGAGTTGAATTTGTCGCTCCATATCTCGTCCTGGAATTTATGAAAGTCGACTCGGCAATAATTTACACAAGCGGTTGTACCCACCGCGTGCGCCAACGCGCGTGGAGTCTCGGCTGTGTGTGTCGCTTCCCAGTAAATAATGGCGCGAGCGAGAAAAAGAACGGGGAACGGGGGGAGGACGAGGTGCACGCGTGCTCCAGCCCGAGAGGCCTCGGGGGCAAGGAATTCAGCCCCCGCGGGGGAGAGACCCCCGAAGGAATCGGTAACGCTCGCCCGTTCCAATTCTCATTTATTACTATTTTTTTCTTACGTTCGTCGTCTCTCATGTGTTGTTCGCAGCTAATTCTTAACTCCTTGGATCCGTTGTATCGCCTGTTTATGGTATCTGAAATCATTCATTGTTCGATGCTACATATATTTGTAAACGTAACCCCGCTAAATATAATAAATATTTATCGATGCTAAATAGGATGAAAATTGCTAGTAATAAAAAATGTTGATAAAAAATATAAAAATATATATATAAAAATATAGAGTATTAACAAAAACTTCAAATGATTCATTGTTTGATGCTATATATATATACATATATATTTTATAAACGTAGCCGCGCTAAATATAATATTTATTTATCGATGCTAAAGAAAAATATATGATACTTAACAAAAATATAACTCTCTAATAATATAGAGTATATAAACAAAAAAAAATTCCATAGCATCTCAATTGAAGAAATTACCGAACCTCTTTAAGCGACATTTATTTCATTTGTGAACGGAGTCGAGGAAGGAGAGGCTCTATTCTCTGTCTTCCGTTCTCGTATGCTTGCATACACGCACCGCAGCCGCAGACTCGTTGGGTTGTCGTTCGAAGGGACGACAACTGCAAGCGAAAGGTAACTAATGATCAACTAATTGGGACGATCGTGTATCGACGTAAAGATCTCACCGATCGATCTCCCGAAGTGGCGCGTCCCCATACTATGACATTCATTGGTTCGGTGGTTCGCAGCCTCCGACCGGCATTACAAAGTAGTTTTCTCGCTCTATCGTCTAATTAGAAAATGTAATTGCGCCGACTTGATCCCCGACGGCGGGCACCGACTGTCGGGTGTTGATTGTATGCTCGCTGATTATTATTCATCGGCTAAGAGGAATCTCTCCACGGGTGATCCACGGCTATCATTTCTCGAGGACTTCGCAACCGGAGGCATGACCGGTTAGTACGCGAAATGTTCAAAGTATTAAAAACAACGTTCGCTTCAATATCCGTAGTGTTAAAATCGACTTCGAAGTCCTCTTCTTTATTTAAAAATTTTTTTTTTCCACAAAGATCGCGACCCGAGAGATCCAGCGAAGAGCACGAGCGCGGAATATGCAACGCGATAAACTCGAATAGGTGTAGACTGTGCGATTCTTTGATGTGCTGACCGAGCGAGCTCAAATACTACACCGGCGATAGTGCGAGTGTGGTCTTCGTCGGGCTCTTAATGACGATGTTAATTGATATATTTGAAGCGACAGGCTGTGCCACACGGAACCGCGGATTAACATAAGTAAACTCTCCGACACCGCGAGTCTTCGGCTCTCGGCTAGAAGTGTTAATTTTCTGCTAGATCGCCGGAGGCCTCGGGCGAGAGATAAGACTCTCCTCTCGACACCTGCACCAGTGCGACGGCGGTGATCGTTTCGCGACAAAAATTAGTGTCGCCTCTTTTCCTTATATACCTACGCTATCGCCCTGTCCTCGCTTACGCCTCAATACGTCCGGCGAAAATAAACGTCCCGGGGCGCAAACGCTCTTAGTGCCCGACGAGTGCTCGGCAAATAGCCTGGCATTAGTGCGCACCCGATCCATTAATGAAATCAAAACGCCGTGCTGCACGTGGAAGCGACGGCATAATATGTAGTGTATAGGGTCGGTGCCTTTTGTCGACAACGTCGACCCGGGATATATCAATAAACGAGACTCGAGAGGCGTCGTTTGCGCAATTGGAAATCGAACGGAGTGTCGAGACACTTCACTCGTTACGAACACGTTTGACCTTTGAGATTTGTTGCTTCAACCCAGATATCACTGAAACGAAAACCAGGAAGCTGGAATCGATTTCTTATACCTTGGCTGAGACGAAATACGTGGATTTTTGGAACGGCTACAGTATAGATTTTTTTTCTAATGAGAAACCAAAGAGTAAAATGAAAAATAAATTTTTACGAACAAAAAAAATTAGAGGCCACATTGAATTTTTTCATATGATTATTATTTTCTCAATAAAAATTAATAAAGCATGCAGGTCAGCAGCATCGGGAGTATAATTAAAGCAAATAGATAAATAAACCTTGTTACTATTTTAATTTTCAATTATAATTTTTATTTCAAGTCCGTCTTGCTCTGACACTACTCACTCGTAATTGGGCATAGCCCGTTTATTACGCAATGAATAAATAAATAAAATCAGTGTGTGAGGGTTGACCAAAAATGTTTATTTCTATTTATAATGTAAATCCGCGATCTAAATTCAATGTAGTTAGCGGCCGAACAAGCGCGAAGGAAACAATATCGCGAAAGGCCTTCGAGAACCCATGCCTAGTTGATGTCAGAGCGATCGGGTCGCGCGGATCGGCGCGACAAAGTACAAACGAGAGTGGCGAGAGAGACTCGAGGCAGTAGTTCCATCCGTATTAGGTCAGACCGTTGAATAATCCCGCGTACCGCCCGATTTGTACGCTATTAGCGCTACACGATGTGGGGATCTTCGATCGTCCCGCATAATTCTCGATCGTACGCCCCGTTACCTCGGCCATAGGAAAAACGCTCGTAAAAGACACGGGGCGCGACTGTTATCCCCACGGTCTTTTATTGCTCCATTCATAGCGCCGACGCGTATTAGTACCGCACCATAAAGACCATATACATACACTTGGTCTCTCATTGATTAGGATAAATGACGATCAGCTTTCGCGGAATATCAACAAAGATTCCTCCTCAACGTTATAGGTATAATTTTTTTTTCCCCGTTCCCTCTTAAACCGTGCAGCTGTTGATTACCGATAGTTTCTCTTTGTACACCTTCGGATGGCCTTTTGCCTTTCGACTTCTTCACCGGCCGAGTTTCGTTATCGTATTTAATTAAAGCTCTCTCGCTGTGCTCGAACAGCGGTGACGGTAATTACAGTCGACAAGCCCCCATTGATTTATGAACAAGCGGCAGGCTGTTGTTGCACGGGCGCATCGCGACGTCGCCATCGACTATGGAATTTATAAACCGGAAATTTAGAATTCTTGAGGTTCACCGGAAACACGTCACGTCAGCTTTGAAAATCTCGTTGCTCGACCGCTAGTGCCGGCAGACCAGAAATACGTCACTTCCGGTTTAAAAATGTCGTTTTTGGACCGAAAATAACGTCCTGGACCGAAAATGGGATTTTCAAACCGGAAATGACGTATTTTTGGTTTTGTATATCGGTGCGGTTTTGAGAGCAATCGTCTGTCCATTCTGCCACAAACTTTCCAGGCTCACTGTACCCCGTCGCTATATGTGGCTGTATACATATATGTATAGTTCCGTATTATAGTTACACCGAAGCGAAGGAGTGCAAGGTGCATGGATATTCTCAACAGTTTCCACCGTGCGCCATACATAATAGAGGTTAGCCGCAAGGATGGTAAATCACGAGACGCCATGCGGGCGTAGTTATATCGTGCGTGCGTGATGGAAGATTAGTCCGGCATTGTGCGAGCACGGAGGTGGCACGCGATGATTTATCGCTTACGAAAATACGTTCGTTCTCTCGCTCGTTCAACTTGGCGTTCCTCGATTCTCCTCTCCCTCTCGCAATTTCTCTCACGATCTCTTCCTCTCCTTTTCATTCCGCGCTCTTCCTCCTTCCGTCTCTCTGTGTGTCTCGGCTCTCTCCGGCTACCATTGAACGAGATATTACACTCGAAAGATAGAGGGGAAGAAGAAGTTATCACGGGGTCTCCACGGCGAGATTCGTTCCAATGATTACCGGAAGGATAGAAACGTTCCAGAGGCACTGCTAGTCGCGCTCCGTGCCAAATATTTAGTCGATTCGCCGTAGGAATGTTGAACATCCACTTTTCTCTGTGCGATCGTCTTGAACACGACATTTTTATGAATCGATCGCAAAAACTATCGGAACGTTTCGTCACGGATTACAGTAACAGCGATTTTTCGTCCGATCTAGGGAAGCGTCGATGCGAAAGGTAAAAAAAAGAGTCAAGAAGAAGTTATCACGGGGTCTTCACTGCAAGATTCGTTTCAATGATTACCGGAAGGATAGAAACGTTTTCGCCGCACTGCACTGTTGTGCATCAATTTTTCTCAGTTCAATCTCTCGAGTCCAAAATTTTTGTCAATCAATTTCAAAAATTGTTTTCTTGGATCGTCGAACCTTAATTTTTTAAATCCAAATTATCGGAACCTTTCGTCATGAACGACGATGGCAGTGATTTTTCGTCCGACTTAGGTGACTATCGGTGTGAAAGCTAAAAAAGAATCCACTAGGTTTCCTCTGCGAGATAGAAACTTTTCAGCCGCACTGTAAACCACTCTCTATGCCAAACATTCAGTTGATTCGCCAAGGGAAAGTTGAACATCTATTTTTCTCAGTGCAATCTCTCAAACCCAACATTTTTATTAATGAATCTCAGACTGTTTGCATGGATTATCGAGCCTTAATTTTTTAGGCCAAATTATCGGAACGTTTCTTCACGGATGACAATGCCGGTGATTTCCCGTGCGATCAGGCGAGTACCGATGCGAAAGCTACAAAAGAATCATGGATTTGGTAAGAGAGCTCGATGCGGCGCGCGGTGTCTACGGTAGTGTGGAAACTCTCGGGAGGTGGCTGGTACGAGGGCTCCAGACCGCACTACTGTAAATGGTAGCAGCCTGCAATCATCATAATTCTTGATGATGGTCGGCCCGGGCACTGGTGCACTGCGCGCGGGGACAGAGAGAGAGATGAAAAGATAGGAAGAGGAAAATAAAGGAGCGAGCCTGAGAGCGCCCCTCCGGTTGAAGAAGCGCGCGGTGTAGTCGCTGGACCACAAAACCGTTCTGTTCCTTATTGCTCGACCTCACCGCCTGGGCTCTCATCCTTCGCTTCTTTCTAACACTCCTTCTTTCTTCCTCCTCCGACTGGTCGCTCTCACCCCTTCGTTCTCTGCCACGTACCGAGGATAGGCTCATAGTAAGGAGATAAGAATTGAGACCACAACTCAGATCGTCCGCACGACGGAAGGAAGCTTTTTCTCGCGAGAGAGAAATCTTCCGCGAGGGCTTTCCCGGCTCTCAGGTTCCCACGTGGAGATACCTCGGTGCAACATGGGCGAAGGCGAGTCTCGAGGATTCATAAACGTTCGATATCGTCGAATGCGATCTTGTCGCTGTTTCTTCTACCGTGGCTCATTAACGCGGTTTATCACTCGACAAAAAAAATCAACTTGTTCGCAAGATAATTGAGCTTGGAGTAAAAACTGCTCAAGTTGACTTAAGGCGATGCGCAATCTCCCTTCCTTCCCCGTCGGCTGACGCAGGCTCAGTCGGTAACAAAAAAAAGTTGGAGAGGATTGAAGAAGATGGATTACAGTTTTTCGCCTGAAATTCATCGACTTCGCTATCGTTTAAGAGATTCATATTTTTGTTCTTTTTCTCTCTGTAGCGAGTAAAATAATAATAAAATAAATGAAATAAAACGTGGCTCATTAACGCAATTTATTATTATTAAGATAATTGAGCTTGGAGGGAAAAACGGCTTTAAAAACAGACTTGATAGACACTTGTCTGCTTAATGTAAAATACAAACTGCAGATATTATAAGTTGTAAACTTCCTTTCTGTAAATGTCAATAATAATAATAAATTAGTTGACTTAACGCGATCTGCAATCTCGCATTCCTTCCCTTCGGCCGACACAGGCACACTTAGTAACAAAAAATTTTGAAGAGTCTTGAAAAAGATGAATTACAATTTTTCTTACCGACCGAGTCTCTTTCACATGGCCTTAAATGCATCGAATTCTCTGTTGTCAAAGGAACTCGTATTTTTGTTAGGGGAGAGCGGGGCAGAATGGCACGTCGGGGTAAAACGGGATTACGAGACAAAAAGCAATTTTCCAATAACTTTTGGATGCTTGGCGATGGTGGTACATGGGGCAAAACGGGTTTGAAAATCCGGATGGATCGTTGGGACAAAACGGGTCATCCAAAAATTATTGGAAAATTGGGTTTTGCCCTCACTGTCCCGTTTTAACCCGCTGTGCCATTTTGCCCCGGTCTCCCCTATTTTTCACGAATGAACGGAATGCGTTCCCACGTGACTGGCGACCTCCGGCTGCGCGTCTCGGAGTGCAAAAAACGTTCCGCGGGTCACGAGGGCTCCGGAACCCTCGCGCGAGGGCGCGTCGAGGCACAATCGAGCAAGTACGGAAGGCAGCGAGATTTGTTCGATGGGCGTGCGCACTTGGCTCGAGCTCGGTAACGTTAGCACCGAATTTCAGCTCGTACGGTCGCGAGGAATCGTGCGTTGTCTCTTGCGTATAGGAGAATATACGTTACCGAAAAGCAACGGTGGCCATTAAGAAGGTACCCGCTGATGGCACCAACATGCCCGAACAATGCAATTTGTAGCCGTGAGCTCTGCGGTGGTCTCTCGCCAGGAAGGACCCGCGCGATCCTTCGGCTCGATGTGTTACATCGTCCCTTTCCGCTCCGGCCCAAAGATCCTCCTCCGCGACGTCGCAGTCTCCGTCGTTGTCCTCGCGAACTCCAAAGTTCCACGAAATACCGACGACATATTGACCGTGGAACTCGCGAAATACTACACGATCCAATGTCCCGGGAACAACGCGGCTACCGACATCCGAGAAGCCCCGAGAACGAGCGACTCGGTGCAATTTTTTTTTTTTTTTTTTTT
>JAPYZD010002982.1:0-14244 GCA_030522725.1 Ichneumoninae sp. B BG-2022a
TCGCTTCCTCATAAAGTTGAAAATTGAAATTTTCAAATCGCTTCCTCATAAAAGCTGAAAATTGAAATTTTCATATCGCTTCTTCATAAAAGTTGAAAAATGAAATTCGCGACGCTTCCTCTATGAGGAAGCCAAAAGTACAGACAATGCTTCCTCATAGAAGATGCTTCACGAATTTCAATTTTCAACTTTATGAGAAAGCGATATGAAAATTTAAATTTTCAAGTTTTTTTTCAGCTAAAGATGTGTTTGGGAGCCATTGACCAGAAGCAGTTGTTGAAAGACTCCTTATTATTCTGCGTGTTTCCGCCGAGGCATCTTTCAAGTAGTTCTTGTTTTGTCAAATTGTCGTAGATCGGTTTTAGAACTTCTTGAATATCTTCAGCGAGAGCAGGAGGATGTTTGAACTTATGAACGGAATTATTTTTTACAGCTTTCTTGTACTTACGTCAGGATGCAGAACAGTATGAATGCTGTGGATTGCTGTCGGTTGAAATCTTATGATAAAATACTGTCCAGATCTCCTTGTGCACTTCTTCCACGGAATCGGGATGTCTTTGAATTGCTAAACCATAGTTTTTTGATAATTCTTTCATTAATTTGATGGTTAAATTCTGAGTTTCTACAACAGGAACTTTTTTTGACGACGGTTTTTTTCTTTTTCGCGACAACTGTTTTTACTGCACTGTTTTTCGCTGGGGTTTTTTTCTCGTCCTTCTTTGCAGATTTTCTTGCCTGTGTAAGAATTTTTTTAGCTTCACTAGCACGCTTGAAAATCTTTATTGCGACGTGTAAGACGCACTCTAACTTTTTTACAATAAAATCTTCGCCATACGGTTGTGTATTGAGCAGCATTTTGAAAGTTTCGTGTCACCATCTCCGATGTAAAAACCATAACGCAAAGAACATTTTTCGAGAGATTCACAAAACATTTCACATACACCGTCAACTTCCATTTTTCCAGCACTACCAGAGTGATTAGCACTACAGTCTCTTTTGTACACTTCGTACCACGCTGCATATTCAATCGTGTGTTCTGTTCCTTTTTTTTCTCGCACGCTTTGCAGTAACTTGATCTGATAGCAACGTTTGCAATTTTTAAACTGTGTTTATATATCAAAGAAATTATGCCAATAAGAGAAGAAAATCCTCTTTTTGCCAGGAACCGTCTCCTGAAACGGTTAAAATATCTTCGGGTTCTCCGTGCTGAGCATTCAAGAGTTTTTCTTCTCCAAAAGCCTTGAGCTTTTCCTTGAGTTACTATATCGAACACACTTTTCACCGCGATAGAGATTGAATCAATAATATAATAATAAACAGAGGAGCTTATTCCAGGTTCAAGTTCCATGAAGCGTGTTGATACCACTTAATCCTGTAATGTTCGAGCGGAGCGTTTGGGGGCCTGTAGATATTAGTATTGCAGATGGACGGGCGAAGTATCGAAGAGAGAAAACATATGGTGATCACCGGGATTCGAAGCCGGATTAATCGGTAACGGAGTAAGAGCGCTAACCACTGCGCTAATGTTACCTATACTCTTCTCTCATTCGAATTGTCCTCTTATATGCAATGCAGGGCCATTACAATCCAATACCAATCAAACGCATAACATACACTAGACGACGATTGATTTCATATCCAGTCGCAATCATCGGACACGAATTGGTGTATTTTTCGCCACACTCACACGTAACACAAAGTTTAAAACCGAATCCTCGCTGTCCATACTTTGTGAATGAAACGTCTTTATCACACACTTTACATTTAAAAAACTCTTGTAACGTAGAAAGAACCAGGAAAAACTGTATAACACTGTATCCTGGCGTTTGATCTACATGTACGTCGAAACTCGGATCCTTCGACTTTTTAACTTCGCCGCAGATGTACTAGCATGACTTGTATTTGCCTCATGGGCATGTGGAAGCACTCCATGAAGTTTTCGCTTTTCGGCTTCAAACCTGGACGTCTCCAGTTGGCAGTTTGATGTACACTCTTCTTTTCCATTTCGGCAATCACGAGCACAGATATTGACGGTTGAAAATTTCAAACACGATTAATGTAGAGAGAACATTGTAACATGGATTTCAGGTACTTCTCGCTCCAAAAATTCTAATGTAAAGGTCTCCTTCGAAGAATAAGCGATCATAAATAAATAGTTTCAGTACAGATAGTATATTTACAAAAGGTAGCAGCTCCTCATGTATACAAAGGCAGGTAGGTAGTACCGCTCCGAGCGGTGCGTACAGTAGCGCGCTCAGGTAGCTAAGTAAACGTCGCTCAAAAGTACACTTAGACTGCTCGGATCTTTATAAAATTTTAGTATGATACTTTTAAATAGGTATACTTTTGAAAAAAGCAATAAAAAAATCGATTTTTTGAAAATTCTAATTAGGGAACACCCCTTAAACTGCATCCTCGAATAATCTTTGAATCATCCTTGAACGTGTGGCCCAAACTAAGGATGCGATCTTTGAATCAGCCTGGAATAATCCTTGTGACTTCGGACAGGGTTCTCCAACGCACTGCACTTTACCTTATCCGCCCCGTCTCTCCACTATTTGGGCTTCTCATTACCTCGAGATTGGCACCACTAAATAGATTCGAAACTTTGACTAAACTGGATCTATACTGAAACGTAACTGAACTAAATAAATTAGATAAATCCGAAAAGTTAATGGGAATTGTATCTCAATGAGCTGAATCATACCGTCAGTAGTGCGATAGGCAATAAAACGAGATCTATAACCTCAACAATCGGTATTTGTGCACAAGATAATAAGGTAAACGCCTCGGTACCCGACCATATACCAGTCTCCAACCATTGACGAAAATATTTCCTAATATTAAGAAATTATGAACATGAAACATATAATATGAATAAATAACTACTGATATCGTTTTTGCAATTCTTTATGTCGACATAAGTATATAATAATAGTCATCCATTTTTTTGTTGACGGTTTTTAAAGATATTTTACACTGCAGACGCTGCTCAGGGAACGATGCATATCTATAAGCCAGTTACTTCAGAATTGGCGTAACTTTGTTAAGCCTATAACACCGTTATTTTCGCGATTTACAGAATGATTCATAGCTTATTGTATTAGCGAAGAAATATACTACTTATAAATATTACATTGAAATTAGCGAAAAACCTCTGCTAAGTCGTTAATTTCCATGGTTGGCTATTGGGGCGCACCCGCAGTATGCTGTACCAATATACAAACTCGTGGTCGGGTACGCTTAAGCGGCAGTGCGTCGCCCCTATTGCCAACGAATATAGACGTTGTAGCGCGGCTAATTTATATGCCGTGATTTTTGCTCGCTCAGGCTCACACGAGGCGACACCGCAGGGCCTAGTTGTAAAAACTAGCTGTTAGTAATGTAGTGTGATCATATTTTCATGTATACCGGGACGAGAGTGTGGATGCCAGAGTGTGGATGTGTCAGAGAGATGCGTCGGCTGTGAAGGTCGAGCCAGAGCGTCGGAACGGGAAGGAGATCGAGGAGCGTCGGAGCCGGAGTCCTACCTCCTTGCTGTTGGAGTTGCGCACGCTGGGACAATCTGGGAATTGCCAAGAACATCGGTTTACCCCAAGCATCGTGGTCGTTCAAGAGAACATGGATGTTTATCCGTACAGCTGTCTGGAGTCTCGGGCTGTCACGGGGAAAAGATTTGCCGGGAGTCGCAAGGCAGGGGGAATTGAGTACTTCTGCAGGGCTCTGCGTTACCGGCGCGCGAGGAGGCTTTCCTTCGTGCGAGGAATCGATCAGCGGGTCGATGGGCTAAGCGTCGCGAAGGTGTCCGAAAGGGCTGAGTGCCGGCCGGAAGCATCCGAATTGGCGTAGCGATTAGGCAGGGGGGGGGGGGTTGGTGTAGGCGGGGCCAGAGCGATCACGCGTCGATACTCAGGACGTCTCCGTTGGGAGGCTGAGCGAGGGGATCGACCGTGAGATTGTGAGATTGCCGGGAATTTTTCCCAAGAGAAAGGAAGGAAGGATGTTGTGGCAGTCGGCCATAACATCCAGTCCGGCTAAGTGTTGGCGTATCCACGACTCGTTCCAGTGAGTTGTTTGTCCAAGGGACTCTTTGTACGAATTAACGAGATAGTATTTTGCGTGCGTTGTAACCCCGTGCCTGGGGATAAAGCAATAATTTGTGTATCGACGGCGTGCTTCGTTCGGCCGCGCCGGAGAGATCGGGACCGCCGTGTTTCGGCAGGTGTGTGTGACGTTGCGTACGAGTTTCGGTTTTGTTTGACGCCGCGTGGACGGCCCGGGAAATCGTATGCGGTCTTCCTCGAAGCCGCCGAGAGATTGGGTAAAATTTAGTCCGGAAACTGCGTTCATTAAATTCGCTAAGTTCGTTAAATTAAATTCATTAGATTCGTTGTAATACCGGGAGAGTTTTGTGTCGCCTTGGAAAATTTTCACGGGGAAGTGTGATTCGTGACGTGTCGTCGTTGCGGGATCTTCGAGAGCGTGCTCAAGGGTACGAATGTTTATTTATTACCGCGGAAACGGGTTGGGTACACGGTTAAAAATCACTGCGTTTATTCGGGCGGAGTGAATGAGAGCGCGGAATATTGTCGCGTTGTATGTGTGTGATTTGAGATTAATCGAGAGCACGCGTGAGTTAACACGAAGATCCGGGAGAGCGCGACCGTTGGTGTATGTGTGGACGTATGCGTGAAGATTTGTGGAAGCGAGCGAGTCCTGGATATCGGGCAATATTTCTTGTACAGAAATTGTAATTTATTTTGATTTGCGGGACGAGGGTTTTACTCTGGGTTCTCCGGTTTTTCCACTCATTAGCGTGTTAATTGCTTTTAATAAAAATTCGAGTCTTGGTTCCCGTATTGCCGAGTTATTTTATTGTGGTTTTGCGTTTGTGTCGTGGATCACCCGAACAGTCTGTCGCTTATCCAGCCACTCTGCCTGTGAGACGGCCGTAGTTTTAGCCAGAACTGGCCGAGTTCTCCCCTGGCGCATCTGGATGCGCCTGGCGCCCATTCCTTCGGGATAAAGAAAAAGGGGAGAAATTCGGGTTCGCGGTAGGCGTTTTTCCGGCTCGAGGAAAAGCGCGCTACAAAGTACACTGCTGTTCGTGAATGCCTGGTCTGTTTTCCTATAACGGCCCTATCCAGATCGTCCAGGCATTAATGAACAGCACCGTACATAGGAGCTGTGGGAGTTCCAGGCTCCTCAGCCACACACCCTTCATAGCAGGTCACGGGACCGCTCGCCAAAAGAAATCTTCCTCCTTTGAATTCTCCCTTAAGGGATGGGCGCCAGGCGCGTAAAGCGTCGGAGGAAATTTCGAACCGAACGGGTGAAACATTTCCCGACCAGCCGCAGCTGTCTAATCCGGAGAGGGGCTGGGTTCAAGTACAGAATCAAGTTGGCAAACCAGAAATTACGGGAACCAAATAAACTAATCCTTTATTAAAAAAAAAAACAAATAACCGACTCGAAGGAGGGAAAAACCGGAGCACCCGGTGTAAAACCTCTGTCCCGTAATTAACAAGCCTTTGGCACAATTTACACCATAATAATTACAAATATCTCCCGACGCTCGGACCTCGCTCGCTCACCCACACATACACACACGACGATACTCGCGCTCGCGGAACGATCGGACGGGACTGTATGGCTCACACACAATTTCTCAAACTCTCGCGCAATGTTTCAGACGCTCCCAATACAAATTCAAATCGATCTCCTCGCGGACAAAATACCAAATAGGCGGTTCCAATTTCCCACAACCCTAGTGAACCGAAAAACCCCGAGCAAACTCGGCCGAATCCACACGCACATAGCCTAACGCACACAAATGCCGACCGCCCACGAACGACGACACGTCAAGGCGATTCTTTAACTCTCAAGAACTCTAATCTTCACTATAAAACTCGCGCGACTTCGCATCATTCCCCTCGCGTTTCGATACGCCCTTAGCGCGCGACACAGCTCGCGTCCATCGGTCGACGCCGTTCGCGATCTCTCGGGAGTGGTCAAGGCTAAGCACGCCGACGTGTACCATATTCCCGGTAATTCTTCCCGAAGATACGGCAAATATTTAAACAACTAACGCAAAGCTACTACAATTATAAACTCGGAACGAGAAAGCTCACCGGCACAGGAGAAATTATTCCCGCGGCGATGGATGACGAAACGCTCACTCCGCAGACACATTGGCGCGAAATTCGAGGAAAATTCTCCCGCTGACCAGCTCGCTCGTGAACTCAACGGAAAGTGCCCCGAGCATCGATTCTCGATCGCTCTCGTTAACGCGTCCCTACCCCTGCCTAATCGCGCGATCTCATATTCGTCCGTCTTCAGCCCTTTCCGGGATTTCGGCAACGCTCTCCCGCGACAGCGTAACGCTGATAGCCGCGCGGGAGAGACACAAGTGATTCCGTCTCACAGTGGTACTCAATCCCCACTGTATCGAGACGCCGATAATATTAATAATCGCAACTCGGGACACCGGCAGCTGCACTCCCGACAGGATGAAGACGTTGCATAAATATTGCGCGATGTTGCATCCAAAGATCGCCTCGATAGCGACTCCGACAGCCCGGGTAGGTCACTCGATCTTCCGTAGTTCTCCGGGATGAGAATCTCTGGTACAGCGAAGCACAGTCCAACGACGACTCTTCCTTGTTCCCCCGATGACGAATTTCTCTCCTCAGCTCGCTCTCTCGCCCGAGGCGCGGAATACATGAAATATTTTTACAAAATAAAATTGAAAATAATTTTAATCAATGATGATGATGATGATGAGTTTTTTTAATAAAGGTGTGTGTAAACTCTTCAAAAAGACACTCGGGAAGGGACCGCACTTTCCGAGCGTGTGGGATTTGTACCCACTAAAAACCACACACCTTTTTCCTTCTTGGTCCGTGACCACCCCGGAACCGCTTTCGCATTGTTACGTGCCGGAAAGGAAGGGAACCTTCCCTCGGGAACCTGAAAAGGTCTCGGGAGGTCTCTCGGGAGACCTGAAAAGGTCTCGGGTCGCTCGAATAACCCAACGAACAAGATTTTCTCGGCAAGCACAGGATCGTGTATTTTGAATATATTAATAATCGTGGTTAACAGTAATTCCGTGTATTGACGCGGATTGTCCTTGATGGTAACAATAATAATAATAATTCCTAAGTCATAATGATGATAGTAATGATGATATTTATACCCCGAAAGTAATGATTAATAATCCCTAATAATAATGATAGTAATAATGATAGTAATAATGAAAATAGTAATAATTAATAAACTCGAATAATAATGATAATAGTAATGCCCCAAAAAGTAATAATTAATAACCCCCAATAATGATGATACTAATAATATAATTCGATCTTATCTCTATTGAGTAGTAGCAGTGTTATTCACATTCATCCTTCCGTTCCTTATCTTACTCACGGTCACAATTATCCCTTCGGCCGGGGTTTTTAGTGTCGAGCACTATGGACGGTTTACTCACAAAAACCACGGTCTTATGGTCCTTACTATGTCCTTTTCTCTTGATGTTTCGATTTTTACTTCCTTATCTTATTCACGCCTGGTTGACGCTACGGCGGAACACACTTCCGACGGTACTCTCGCACTCTACGGTTCCCGGTGGAACAGAGTGACGCAGTTAACGCGGTGATTCACAGTCCTGGGTAACAATAGCACGCGGAGTACTCTAGACCGATCTGAACGGATTCGCTGGTGTCTAAAGACTGACTTAATTTCCGATCCGGGATTCTTCCACGGCCCGGTCGTCCGCGGAAAGGTATCAAGTTCTTTTCCGACTCATCGTCGCGAGGCGCGGGTCCCACGGCGTGTGCGGGAATTCGAAGTCCCGAACAAGCCGAGGAGCCCACGTCCCGCGAGCTAAACGCATTTTGACGCTTACCGGTATCGGCTTATGCTGAGGCATTTCCCGGAGTCGCACAGCGCGTTCACGAGGGCAGCCGCGGTGTTAAATTACACCCCGGATGCCCAGCGCGACACACCGCTCGACCCGTGGGAACGCCCATCAGCAGGGAAGCTACAAGCTCCGATCTCTCGATCAATTTTGTAAAATAATTAAAAAAAAAAAATCCGTCGAGAGGTCGGGACGTAACAGCATTACTTCAGGGTGGGACCGTTTTTTGCTGAATTCAGCGTCTGCTCTTTTTTATTGTCTTATGGCCGTTGTGCTGCCAGGTTTTCGTCGAACTTCTTTTGCGGTAGGACCGCTTCCACGAAGGTGGCACATCATCCCAGTGCTTCTCGCTTCTTAGCATCACCGCGACCACATTATCGGGGGTCAGTTGGCCTGTTTCCGATTCTAGTCGTGCTCTGAGTTCGGTGAAACGCTCGCACTCGAAGAATGTGTGCTCTGCATCATCTCGATCGGTTTCGCAATACCTACAATTGGGGCTCTGTACTTTGCCTATCCTGTATAGGAAGGCTTGAAAGTACCCATGCCCAGAGAGGAATTGAGTCAGGTAGTAGTTCACTTCTCCATGATTGCGGTCGACCCAGGCACTCAGCCTGGTAATAAGCCTCGCCGTCCATCTGCCTCTCGTGTCGTTTTCCCATCGTCGCTGCCAGCATGCCATGGTGTTTCCTCTGGCCTCTGCCTTTGCCGCCGTCTTTCCTAATTCGTTCGTCCTAGCGAAAATGCTTTTCTTTTCCAGCGCCAGCAGATCTATGGGTATTACTCCAGCAATTACTACAGCGGCAGGTTCTGAGACGGTGCGATAAGAGTACGCGATCCTCAGAGCTCCCCTGTATTGTACTGCAGCTATCCTCTTCCTGTAGGTTTTCTTCTTTACGACGTCTGCTCATATTTCACTCCCATATAAGAGAATGGACTGGGTTATCGACATCAACAGTCGGCGCTTGCTTGATCTTGGCCCGTTGACATTTGCCATGAGTCTGCTTAGTGCGGCTGTCACTGCAGCGGCTTTGTCTCAGGCTTTCCTGATGTGCTCCCAAAAGGTGAGCTTCGAGTCCATCATGATGCCCAGATGTTTCACTGCCTGGCTCGTCTGGATTTCCTCCGTTCCTACCCTCATCGTCACGGTTCTCGGGATCCGTTTCCTGGTGACCAGTACTAGCTCCGTTTTTTGCGCTGCCAGTTCTAGGCCGTGGGTGTCCATCCATCCATGCACCAGTCGCATGACTTAGTTCAATTTCCATTGGATTTTCTCCATGTTTCTCGCAGCAATTACGGCTATTATGTCATCTGCACATCCTGACAGGTACGTGTCCTCTGGCATGTTCATTCGTAGGATGCCGTCGTATGAGATATTCCAGAGGTCGGGCCCTAGGATGGATCCCTGGCCGGCTCCGGCCGTTATCTACTTGCTCCTAGTGCCACTTGTGGTCTCGTACTTCCGTATTCTGTCTCTCAGATAGCCCTTGATGACCCGCAGTAGGTATCCCGGCATTCTAAAGTTTTCCAGGGCTTCGATCATATCGTTCCACCTGACCGAATTGAATGCGTTTTTGAAATCCAACGTAGCCAGGAGGACGATCTTTCTCGAATGGCGGTTCGCGCTCTGCACCGAGTTCACTGTTTCCACTATCTCCTGAACTGCGTGTATTGTGGAGTGCCCTTTTCTGAAGCCGTGCTGCCTCGTTGATAGGTCCCCCGCCTCCTGGATTGCTGCTCTCAAACGAGGTTTTAGCAGCTTCTCGAGGAGTTTCCCCGCTGTGTCCAGCATGCACAGGGGCCAGCTCCTGGGGTTCTCGGGTCGCCTTTGCCTTTACTGATGAGTACCAGTTTTTGAACCTTCCATCTGAGCGGAAATTCACCTTTCCTGAGGCAGGCGTTATACATGTTCAGGAGCACCACCGGGCAGAAGTGGGCCACTGCTTTCACTGCTTCTGTCGGGATCCCATCTGGTCCTGGAGCCTTCCTGTTTTGCAGGTCTTTCACCGCCGCGCAGAGCTCCTCCATGGTAAATGGCGGTACCTCTCCGGTTGTAGTTTCCACGTTGCCGTCCTGCCTTGCCGGGTGGGTAGGGAAAAGCTTGTCGACGATGTCGTCGATTACCTCGAGTTCCATTGCCTCGCTTGCTAACAGTGCGCCGAGCTTACGGGTCACGATCTTATATCCCGTAATCTTCGAGCACCTCCCATTGTCGCACTGTCGGAGCGAGGCTCTCGGTGGCCAGGGTGATGTCTGGTATCGTTCCCGTTTGCCCAGGTCTTCTGAAAATCGGCTTGCTTCCTGTGTTCATTACCAGTAACCCCGTCCTGGCAGCCATTTCGAGTATCCGCTTGCCTCTCGAGTCTGACTTAGGCATCCCCCACTTAACCGCTCTCGCGTTAAACTCTCCCGCTACAAGAGTTCTACCCTTTTCTCCGCGTGTTGCGTCTTCCAGGTGGTCCAGCTTTCCTTGAAAGTCTTGGATTCCATCGCTGGGGGTGAGGTAGCAGCTGACGTAGGTGACGCCCTTGCTCTTTACCCACACGAAGCCGTCGCCAGCCCCAGAGCTGTCAACGGGGGTTTTCCTTGGGTTTGGTGTCCACATGGCTGCCGTCCCCAAGGTATCCGAGAACCATGTTGGGTCATCCCTGTCTGGGTATTGTTCGCTTATGATTAGCAAGTCGGCTTCCTTTTCGAGCACTAGTTGCGATAGGAGGTCGTTTGCTGTTCTACTCCTATGAAGGTTGCCTTGTAAGACTTTTATCATTGCCGGTTTATTTTCCTTTTTTCTAGCGCCCAGCGGAAAGATTTGCAGGCGCCCGACCCTGGTATGTGGTTGAGGGACTCTGGCTGTTCCCTTAGTCCTGCACACAAGACACACTGAGGGCTTTCCGTGCAGGAGGCTGCTCTGTGCCCTTCCTTTCCGCATTTGTAGCAGAGGCGGGATCGGTCTGGTCCTCTGCAGTCTCTGGCTTGGTGTCCATATCCCAAACACCTGAAGCATCGGGTGACCTCGATCTTCTGTCGTATTCTGCTGTTAATCCACCCGATCTTTATACGGGAGGTTTCCAGGAGTTTGTTTCCCACCTGTTCGTTTATCTACAAATGCCATGACCTGTCCTCTCCCGTTCACTTTGGTAATTGATACCACCATGCCTCCGTCCTCGCCCTGTAGCTATCGTTTTAGGGCCTCCTCTACGACCTCCTTGGATGTGATGCCGTTGAGGTCTAAGAGTTCCAGTGTCATTTTTGGCGCTAGACTTCTCACCGTCCCGGCAGTTCCGAGCGTCTCCTTGACTGCATCCGCGACTGCTTGAGGGTCCTTCGTTTCTTTGCCAAGCTCAAGTAGGAGGTCACCATTCCTGGCCTGGCGTATCGAACGGATGTCCGTTTCGGTTTCCTCCGGTTTGATTTTGACCTTGATGTTGCGGAGCACGTCTTCATAAGACTTGCCGTCCGCGGGCTTTATCAGCAGCGCCTTTGAACGTTGGCGCCTTTTTAGCCTGCGTTGTCGCGCTTTTTTCTCTTTGTTCTTGTCAGCTTTGTTATTGCTGCCTTCGCCCCGCGCGTATCTTTGGGGCGTTGAGCTTCCCTCCGATTGCGGTTTCTTCGGCTTGTGTGCCCATTTCTTCACGACTTGAGTCCATACTGCTTGGGTAGTCTCCTCGCGTCGCCTTCGGGGTTGCAGCCTGGCTTTCGGCTGGGCTTGTTGCCGCCCGCTTACTCTGCAGCGGTCTTGTTTCGGGCGTGTTCACTTTCGTGTTCGGGCCGCGTGCCTCTAGCCACAGCCCGTTTGGCAGTTTGGCTTGCACCCCTTTCTTCAGCTTCCTCTCCTCATTGAGCTTGTCCAACGCCTCCTTTACCTCGTCGAGTCCATCTTTGATGACAGTACTAACGTTCTTCTGTCTATCCGACGCTGCCTTCTGGTGATACCACCAGTTTGAAGCTTCAATCGGATATATATAGTGATTAAAAAACATTCTGTATCGTTCAATGTTTCATTTGACCCATCGCCATCATTCACCGATCGATGGGAATTATCCAACATTTGACACCAACTTCCGTTGTGTATTTTGAAAAGCATCATGGAAAATAAAAACATTTTCATAAAAGGTAAAGTATACAAATGTACAAATTTAATTATTTACATATAATCAAATATTTACATGATTTATAAAATTATAAACGACGATTCGCATGAAATATTAGTCAAAGAGTTGGAAATAGTAGATAGAATCCGTGTTGCGGCGTGGAAGGATTCCTCTCGATATTAAGTGAGTCGATTTTCTTTATAATTTTTTTTTATTTTTGTTTTTATTTTTTCTTTAAATATAGACCGCGATATAGACAGAGTCTATATCACGTACCTTATTACAACACACGATTTATTATTTTTAAAAATAATTTTTAGAAAATCAACGGTGCTGCTACAAAAGCTGACGTGACACCAGTGAATGCTTCGATATCCATCGTAACCACCACCACCACCCCATCATCACCAACGGTCACCACAGGAAAAAAATAACGTTCTTAATTTATCTTTTTTATATAAAAAAAAAATTATAATATAATAATAATATATTACTTTATTATTTACTTATCTATATAAATTATTATTTATATGGATATACAAAATTATATTATTTATCTATATAAACTAAATTTATAAAGAAAATCGACCCACTTGATATCGGGAGGGATCCTTCCGCTCCGCATCGCCGCTTCTACTCTTTCCAACTCTTTCACTAGAATTTCGTCCCAAACGTCGTCTGTAATTTTAGAAATCGTGTAAATATTTGATCGTGTGTAAATGATTAACTTTGTATATTTGTTTATTTTACCTTCTATGAAGTTATGTTGATTTTCCATTATGCTTTTCAAAGTGCGCAGCGGAAGTCGAAATTAAATGTTAGGTTTTGTGACGCTGTCAAATATGTGATTAAATTTGTTTTATCATGATATTTTAAAATCAAAATAGTTTAGGTGATATGTCGATGCGTGTATATCGATCTGATAGGTTATTTTTGACGTACAATTTAAGAGTGAATCGTCGAAGATAACCAAATATTTATTTATTTATTTATTTATTTTATTAATGACGGGCTCGGCTCAATTACAAAGGTGATGGAATTGCCCATCTCCAGGAACAAAGTGAGAAAGATCCATCGTATATCAAATTACATAGGTTTATCGCTAATTATATATAATCTCCTAAGTTTGTCACAAGTACATTGCAAGAGAAATAATAAGAGTAAGACAGACAGAGATAGAGAGTATTCGCAATTAATATTAATATTATACAGGTGGTATTATTCAGAGTTATTCAAGCGGTAGAAACTTAAGGAGCCTGTTTTTAAAGAGCACCACGGAACCTTCAAAAAGAGGGACCCGCCTTCCATAAACATTACTTAACCGGCAGCATTGCGGATGCTAGCTGTGATACGCAAAGTTAGTTCTGTAAAATGGAACCTCAAAGATTTCGTTATTCCGTGATACTCTTTCAGTTTCTCGTAAGTGGATTAATGAACTGAGCGGTTAAGAGTCGACCCATTCACAATTTTAAATAGAAATATAAGATCTGCCATAATTCTACGGTATGCCAACGAATGCAAAGCAAGCTCATGCATTATCGGTGCATATTCGTGGTCCGAAAAATGCATAGGAGTTCCAAGTCTGTAGGCAGCAAAGCGGAGTAACTTGTGTTGCACTCGTTCGAATAGTTCTGAGAAAGATCGTTGGTAGGGAGACAAGATAACGGACGCGTATTCCAGTTGGGACCTGACAAGTGCAGTGTAGAGGATTTTAATGGCCCGTGGATTATCGAACTCCGCGGTAACTCTTTTGATATAGGAGAGTATCTTAAGGGCAGCTGAGATGATGTGGCTAATATGATCCATATAGGTGAAATCTTGGCCAAACACAACGCTTATATCACGCACTGCTGTATTAATTGTTAGAGGGATACCATCGATGGAGTATTGAACTTTCAGTATCTGTCTTTTACGGGTAAATCTTACTACATAGCACTTTGCTATATTTAGAAACAGCTCGTTGCCCCTACACCAAGTCGCGAGGCAAATATCGAACAACTTAAAGATAGAAAATCGGTGATTGAGATTCTCTTATCGTGGATTGTAAATGATGAATGAAAAAAAAAAAAAAAAATAGGTAAGTCAATTTTCGTTTTTGTGGTTTAAATTTTTTATTTTTATTTTTATTTTCATTTTCACAACGTCATCGTCGTCCGAGTCATCGTCGTCCGAGTCATCGTCGTCCGAGTCATCGTCGTCCGAGTCATCGTCGTCCGAGTCATCGTCGTCCGAGTCATCGTC